>CM041725.1:3897500-4162500 GCA_023373845.1 Nibea coibor | reverse complement strand
CTTTTCTCCACGGACTTTCATAATACGATATTACAGAATATTCAGAGACAAACGGCTCAACGCCTTGTTCCAAAATAAAATGCAAGATAGCCTGGAAAGATTCTTCTGCAACATGAACCCAATATTCTAATGTTTACTTAAATGATAAATGATTGCCACTGTGATAAATTAAGATAAAATGTTTTAAAACTTTGAATCGATTGCTCAAACTTCCTGGGGCCTGTTTCAACAAATTTACAAAATGCAAGCTGTGATTTGCAACGTGAGATAATTTCCTCTTAGATTTTGTAGAGTCCTGGCCAAGACAGCAGTACAGCAAGTACAGTACAAACACAATTAATGTGTTCAAATACACAAGGAGGGGACTAAATTCAGCTCAAACAAAGCAGCTGCACTTCTAAGATTTAACATTTCTTTGTTGTCATTGCACAAACGTATGATGAAATTCAGGTGCACTCAAGAACCGGGCTCAGTATAGAATAAAATAGATAATAAATAATATTCTTCAGCGATTTACTCACCCTCCCATTTCACATCCCACATACATTTCTTCTCAGTTAAATGGACTCTTAACATGGCTTTTTATGTTTCCAAGGAGACTAGATTACAAGTATAAAGATGTAGTAAGCTCAGATCATCACGAGTACAGGGACCAAAGTAGGAGAAAGCTTTTTTTCCCCCAGCTCAGTGAAATCTCTTGGAACCTGGTGACCCAGACGTGAGCATGAAAGAGCCTTTTTAAGACTCTCAAATTATGAGTGACAATCATTTATGAAATGTGACACTGCCGCAATTTGGGATCCTTGTGTAAGCAGAGCTCGCAAAATCGCTTGTGTGCCACGGGACCTTAAACACTGCGCCTCTATCAGCGCAGCTCCTTTTTTCTTCTTCTTGTGTTTGATGCTTACTTATGGATGAGAGAAACAGCAAGCTTGGAAAAGGGTTGCATGAAAGAATGTCATCGTATGACAGCAAAGACAGGAGATTAATCATAGATGCAGAGACACAGTTGATGTGCATGCAAATATGTTGAATGCATCATTGCATCTTATTAGTTTTTTTTAATGGTTTTGCTGTATTTGTCTCCCTTATAGGAATACATTCATGCTCCATTAAGGTCTGCAGCGGGGTATGCAGAACAGGGAGGTTAGACACATATAGCATATGACACAGTAAACACACAACATAACCACAAAAAAGTAATCTGAGTTCTGTGTCGCATTACGAAGCCATGTGTCCCTCCAGTCATCTACAAACAAAGGTCAGAACACAGCGACCTGTTTGCTTCTGATTGGCCGACAGCATCATTCCTGTGTGATGATATGTTTACTGTCGCCTTGTTTATTTTAATGTTTTTGGAAATATCATCTACGTAACGTTCATGCGCCCGAAGCACTCGGCGTGAAACTGACAGAGACGAACATGAGAGCAGACAGAGAGACAGAGGAGCAGCGAGCGAGACAGACCGAGGGACAGACACTGAGATCATAACTTTGTCAGTGTGTGTCCCGGCTCGACTGTGTTTGCTGTAAACAGTAACTCACTGATTTCCCAGTGCCCCCCCGCCCCCCGCCACCAAGAGCTGCTTTTATTCCTCCACACAAACACTTCCAGCAGAACAGAGGAGCAGCGTGACGTCGACCGCGGAGGAGATGCTGAGCAAAGCGAGCAGTTATTGGAAATCACACACACACGCGTACAAGCTCGGGGCAAGGGGCAATTACTAACGTGTAGATGCAGAAACACACACTCTCATACACACAGCCGCCGCATGAAGTCACGTAGACAAGTGCATGCATGATTCACAAGCACACGAACGCACACGTATAAAAAAACTAGTGTATACACACTCGTTGCACAAATGACACAAATGCCCGCAGAGTTGAACACACTCTCAAATCTTAATGCACTCTCACACAAATATACTCAATTACACTCCCAAAATCACTGCGAGACAGCACAGCTGGATACAAACACGCAGACGTATTCATTCGCCTATACATACACACACACACGGAACAACTTAAAGACATTTAAATAGTGGCATTGCTGGGATATAGTACTACTTTATCTTTAGGGATTAAAGATATGTCATATTTTCATAGTTTGGTCCATCGTTTCAAAAGTATCCGTTGATATCTGGACACTTGACATCTCTATAGACGATGAGATGATCTGAGAGGACTTAAACAAGCTGACAGCTCAGGCAGATTGTACAAAGCAAAATAAGTGAGTCATAAATGTTGGTTGACCTGTCAATGTAAAGTGAGTCAGTTTAAGGCATCGCCTTCCAACCCTTTTCCTTAAAGTTCATGACAACTGTACTGGGGTGAATTTGATTAGACGGGTGGCTTGTTTGAGCACCCGGGCTTTTATTCAGCCTGCTCTCTGAGCTTCACGACGGCTCTTCAGAGACTGGTGGGTGACCTCACAGAGACTCCATCCATGTTTTATACAGTCTGTCGCTGTTCAAAAGAAACGCCATACGGGAGCACGGTAAACATGACGCCGCAACCATTTGCAATCTGCGTGTAAGCGGCGCTCACAAAACTTGTTCATGGGTTATTTATCGTCTCACACACACACACACACATGTGTATATAGAAACACACACACGTGGAGAACACGGTTCAGTCCTCATGAAGTTCAGCTTCGTGAAGGAGAACATCATCGCTGTGCTGCAACCAACCTGATTACGCCGCTGTGGACTTCAAACAACTGGGTTGTGTTAGTTGACTTTTTTCCAGAAAGCAGGAAGGAGACACACACACACACACAAACACAAACACTGTGTGTACATGCCTGCAAGTACACACAATAACACACACACATACACTTGCAGCAATCCCTCCCTTCTCTTCCTATCTGCTTCTCCCTGCAGCTCTCTCTAATTGACTTCTGCTTTCTTACATTTCATTTCATCTCTTATTTCAGTTTTATTTCCCAATTTTTTATGATCCCCTCTGTCTTCAATTATTCATACCTCTCTTTTCCTCTCTCTGACTTCTTTCCATCTGGTCTTGGTGATGTTTAATTCACCTCTTCATTTGGAGGAGGGGGGCGGTGTGGCGGGGGTTGTGGGAGGGGGGGCTGCTGCTGTGCGCTGTTAATTGGTTTTTAAGAGCGGTAAGTACACACACATGTACGCACAGTCGCATTCGCACATAGCCTCTTGCACACAGACACACACACACACACGCCCTCCCCTCCCTCTGCTGTTAGAGCACACTGTACATGTCTGCTAGCATTAACGTCACCAAATGAGCATAGAGTGAAAAAGCATGTGAGAAGAGGTCGGCATTGTGTGTGTGTGTGTGTGTGTGTGTGTGTGTGAGGAGGAGGGGGGGGTTATGTTTGTGTGTATGTGTGTTTTTTGGTGCATGTGAGAGCGAGTGCGTATGAGTGAGCAGGTCAATGCTGTTAATGTTGCATTCGATAAAAATTAGAACAAGAGCATGGTGTGTGTGTGTGTGTGTGTGTGTTTGTGAGAACCCACAGGAGACTTTATGGGCAGACAGTTCTCACTTTGTCAAAGGGGAGTTCAGACTTGGTCTTAGAGTTGAGCTTGGTTTAGATTAAGGTGTGTGTGAGGGGTGATTCAGATCAGGGTTAGGGTTACGTCCTTACAAGGGTTTAAACCTTAAGTCCACCAACACTTGAGAAAAACATCTGTCTCTTTAGCTGCCCGACGTTCTACTTTCTCCACCAGCTAGTCACTAACTTTGTCTTTCAGCCATTTGGTCCTGAGCAGTAAGATGCAGTGGGTTCATCAGAGCTTTTATTTGCTAAAAACAGATTCTTACTGGGACTGGAAACGAGGTTGAGAGAGCTGAGACTCAAACAAACAGTGTGTGTGTGTGTGTGTGTCCTAGAATCAAAACTATGAGCTAAACAAGGCTGAAAGTAGAGTGAGTAGAGCTGTAATGAGGTGTTCTTTGGCTTCTTTACAACCCTTTCACACTGAATGTATTCCTTTGATTCGATGATATAAAAATATTGATTGATAGACTTTGTTCACATCTCACATTATCTTTATCTGGTCCAAATCCAAAGGCTTCCACAGATAACATATGTCATCTTTGAGCACATAAAAATGTGCATAAGATATTAAGAAATACATCTACAGTGCATTTTTTAGCATTTGATGTATAGAGGCAGCCATAAAAAATGTGTCCTGTTTGAATATTTCACCAAAAGTGAGCAACGGAGCACTGACTGAGAATTTATGACATGGTGGAATAATGTGGGAAAAATGTTATTACGGAGTTTCTTTAAGGGGGAATTTAAGTGGAAAAAATGTGTGTGTCAATGCATGACATTAAAGAGAGCTCATAAATATGAGTGCTTACAGTACATGAGCAAGTGAGTGACTTATAAGTGAATGTCTGCAAGTATCTTATGTGTGCATGCGTGTGTGTGAGTATTCTCTGCATTCCCAGACAAACGCTGCAGCCACATCATTAGCCACATCCTCTGACTCCAACCTGGACGTCGGATCAGAGGAATGGAATTAAGTCAGGAGCAGATTAGTCATTATCCAAATAACGACCCCGCTCGGCAATGGCTGTGCGATTTCCCCTTCAATAAGAATTGGTGATGTGAACTCCACTGAGGCAGAGGAGATGAGATTCTGCTGTGAAGTGAAACGGTGGAAAAAAAAGAAATAACCTCGCTGTAGCTCCGTGAACAAGAGGACAAAAAAATACTGCTGCAAACAGGGATGAGGATACTTTAATCTTAATGATGACAGGGGGAAAAAAAAAGAGTTGAAGGGGAGGGAAAAAAATCAGAGCTGCTGCTGCTGCCACACGAATGAAATGTTCCTACGGTTTAATCTAATTGTTAAGTTACGGTGGTAATGAGTGAATTTTCATGGACTTGCTGCAGTAACGCAGCATGAACAAGAGCTGGGCTTCCTTCCAAGAAGTAGAAAAGCTGAATGTAAATGTCAGGTTTTATGCTCACTCGAGGTAAAAACGAAAGGTCTGCAGGTTAAAAAATTCTTTGTGAGGTGTTCTGTGTAAGGCATGACCTCCCAGTGAAGAAGTGCGCGTGTTGTCTCTCCTAAAATATGAAGCTCCAGCGTTAGCTGTGCTTGGTGGCTTACAGTATGCAAAGTGCGTTCCATGATTTCCATCTTGAAAACGAGAGCATGAAATATCACTTACACTATCCGACACGAAAGCACGATAACAACTTGCCAAATAGAAATCAGTTCTTGAAAGTTGGTGTGGAAATTCAATTTATTTTCCTCAACGCCGCTGATGGAAACACACCTAATTTGCATTTTATTTTTCCCCCTGCATTTCAGAAATTCACTTTAAATTCCTTCCCTTTCCCACAGCGACTGCCTGACATTTTCTTTGCAGTTTCTTAATGCATTGATATAATAGAGCTGCATTGAGAGGGTGTGAAAGCTTGCCAAAGCCCTGCGTTGGAGGACCTTTTTTGTCAGGACTTCACAGCCAAGCAGCATTCAACATTCATAATTTTTTTTCTCTGATGTAAGTGCAAGATACTTCAGCTCCTAAGGCCTTTGAAGATCTGATCTTTGCTATTGCAAAGAATGTAAAATATGAAAAAAGGCCTTTCAGGTCTGTGTGTGCTAATTTGGATTCTGTCACAGGCTGTATGTTTTGGATCTGTCGTGTCAAGTTAAAGTAGTAATCTGTGTATTTCCTGCCTAATGCTTAATTTAGGAGCAGTGTGTTCAGGCGATATTTGAGTTTGAAGCTTTCAGTCATCCTATTTTTTAGTGTTACAGAGTGCTAAAATAATGATATAACTTGCATAAGTCTGTGAAGCAAAGTTAATACGAGACAAATTAGGATGTTAAGATATTTCCTGTGTGGAAAAGCCTCAAGACTTGTGTGTTTTTCTGTTAATGTAGTGACATCTAAGGTACTCGGAGCTCGGCGATGTGCCATTTGCTGTGCTGCATTTCCCAGAGATCATCTGTCAATCTAACAGTGTTGCGGTACAGTGACTAGGCATCACGATTCAATCAAGGGACTCCTGATTTCCAAGTGTTTGTCTCGAGGGAACCCGGGACTCTCTTTGCCCTGATAATTAGGTTGAATTAAGTTTGTCTTTGGGAGGAAAACATTTTTTAAAGTGATCTTGGTGAAATTTGCTGCCAGGGCAGCATTAAGGTAATAGGTTGGATCACTGCTCGAAATGGAAACTGTCTTTCTCTTACTCTCTCTCTCTCCATCACAGCAGGAGCTGCGAGGAAAAGCACAGCTGCAGCCTCTCAAAGCAAAGACACTCTGACAGAATGGCAGAGCTCAGACTCCTGCATAGATTTCCTGTAGATGAAGTTTTATTTTCTGGTGATGAAGTGCTCCCCACCATCTTGCTAGTAGAAAAACTCAACTACAAGCAACAGGGAAGCCCGCGGTGGAGCCGAGGTGGGACCGGCGAGCAGAAACCACCGCGGCTTAGTGAGAAAACACCCCGCGCACGCAGCGTTATCTGCATCAGATGAAACAGGTAAGCGTCAGTTTTGATCAACACAGCTGTCCACACCTGGCACAGCTTCACTCGTACGTGTGCAACTGTCAACTGAAGCATATTTTCATACTTCCAGTGCGCAGCAATATTGTGGCTGGATGGATCCACTGTCAACACTGACAAAGTGGCTGATGTACTGCTTACATAACGTGGCCGGTGTGGATAAAGTGTCAGACATCTGTCAATCAATCAAACAAGCTTGCAGTCAAAGACATATTTCTCTTTCAGCCTTAGCATCTTCTTATAAACATATATTTTCTAAATTTGAAATCAGCCATTGAGATTAAAGGTCCAGTTTTAGGATTTATGAGGCAGAATATGGAAGAAATTGAATACAATATGCATAACTATGTTTTCATTAGTGTGCAAACACCTGGAAATATGAATCTTTATGTTTGCTTATAACTTCAGGAATGAGCGTTTTATATCTACAGACACTCAGGTCCTCTTCATGTTGAACATGTTTCTGCAGAAGCCCAGAACAGACAAACTACAGGCCTTTCACAGCCACCATAGTTTCTCCTTCATGGAAGGAAAGAGAGGTTGAAGCAAAGGGGTCGCAATCCACAACTGCATCGCTTGATGCTACTAAATCACACACTGTTCCTTTGAAACTTGAACTGTCATTGACTTCCTATCAGTCTCTCAGAAGTAAGTGCAGATTTGTCCCCGTAACGTTGTTACAGAAGCCCCTTTCAGGGAATCTATCCTTTAAAGGATGCAGGACAGGTTCAAATTGAGACAGTCAGAGACAAAAACTGAAACTGCACACAAATATTTGCATGTTTATCACTGGGAAGTTGCACTCAAACTGCTGACAAAGTGGTTCAAAGTGGTAAATTCATGTAAATTGTCTGTCCCAGAGGCGGATAACCATTTAACTTCGATTTACCTGTAAAGGCCTATGCAAGAACAGACAGCGCTGTCTAGCTTGTGTGATACATTCAGCATTGACTGATGAACACAAAAGTACAAAGTGGTCAACCGTTCTTTCCCAGCCTCTCATTGATAGAAATGCAGCTTCACAGTTACTTAAGTCATTATAATTCTGCAGCTTCTGTCCCCTCTGCACATGCAGCATGTTTGTCCTGGGAGAGGGAACCCTCCTGCTTTCTGAGGTTTCCCCCCTTTTTTTCCCCGTTGAAGCATTTTCTTTGTCGTGACGCTTCTTTACCCAAGCCGAGGGTTTAAAGATAAAGAGTATGTTCATTCAGCCAAACTTGTAATCTTGGCTTCACTTGACAAGGATCACCTGAATGCATCATTAAACAATTGACTAGCCTGCAATGACTTGTGAGGATTGCGATGCAATGGTTCCATCCTTGAAATCAGAGAAAATAAAGCTCCGTTACTCCGTTATCTTTCAGAGGCTCTTGTCAACAAGGCATTAAAGGGAACCAGTGTTTCAACCTGGACCTTATTTTATCGTGTTATTGTGTCAAAGTGACTAATGAGGACAACAACTTTTGAATGTGGTCCAATACTGAGTGAGAGCGCTGCAGCCTGCAGCTTCACAATGGGCTGTAAGTGCTGGTTTTTGCCACTGACCGGCTCAGATTGCCGTTATAAGCTTCCGACAACACGACCCCGCAGAGAAATGAAACATTTTCTCTTTCTTTAGATCCAGTGTGTGTCTAGCCAAGCCTCTGCAAACAAAGAGGGGGGCAACAGGCCGAGGAGGGTGAACCAGCTGCTGCAGCGCTGCGATGCTCAAGAGCGGTTTTCCTGTGGGTGACGTGACCCCCGTGACCGCAGAAGAGACTTCACAGACAGGATCAAGTGTAAGGTACAGGAAGTGTATGATTTCTCTTTCGGGTCCTTTTCATTTTGTTGTCACACACTTATAAGAGCAATCTGTCAGGAGCAAAAACAAGCACCTATAATTTTAGACGGTTCACAACTGTCCTCAAGGATTAGCAGCTCATTTCTCGAGCGCAGGCTGCACCAGTCTCACCGAATGCTGGACCGAATTCAAAACTTTTTGCCCCCATTAGTCACTCTGACACAAAACCATTGGAAAATAAGGTCCAGGTTGAAAAATACAGAAACGATCAGTCAGTTAACAGTCTAGAAATGCAGACTTTGAAGGGTGGGACCCCTAAATTGGGATGAAGAAAGAGTTTTCTGCATCGTCTGCAACATTAAGCTGAGGTGGCTGCTACCTGAGCTCTTCTATTTGTTCAAAAACAAACAGAAAATGTGCATCATTTCCTGTGCTGCAGGTGATTTCCCCCGCAAAAGACCGACACTCCCAAACAACCAGAGATCATGAAGCGGGTCTTCTTCATGAATCAAAGCTGTCGATGCATACTGTAGGCAAAACCAGCGTTCGTGACCAAACCAGCCGGTCACAAGGTGTTTAACGGAGCAGCCGAGGACACAAACAGACAAATACAGCGAGTGACTGTCACTCTGTCTGTCTGACTGTCTGTCTGTCTTTTTGTTTGTCTCTCTGCTGTCTGTTTCGATTTGTATGTGGCTATGGATCACTGCGTCTCTCTCTGTCTTTCCCTTTCTCTCTGTCACTCTCTTTCCGCTCATCCTTTTTTCAGTCTGTAGGCGTGTCTGTCGGTCCCTGTCAATCACTCTTTGCCGCTGCTGTGTGTGTGTGCGTGTGTGCACGTGTGTACATGACTTTTTTAAACTCATCTCTCACTGTCTTCATCTCTGTGCCCTCTCAGGCTCATGTCTTCTTTCTCTCATCTTTTGCCGTCTCGCTGTCAGTCTGTCTATTTCAATCACTCTATTTATCTGTTTATCTCGGCCTGTTTTGGCTCTTCTTCTTTTTTTTCTCTTCGAGGTTGTGTCGCTGCGTTTCTCATGCACACACACACACGCATACACGCAAACATGAGTACACACACACGCGCATACACGCAAACATCAGTACACACACACACACCAGCCTGCCTTCCTTCTCTGGGCTCCATGGGGACATGTAAGTGGGACAAGGGGGGAGAGAACAAACAGATCAAACTTCAATCTAGGCTTTTCACTCTTTCCTCCTCCTTCTACGAATCCCCCTACCCCTGACACACACACACACACACACACACACACACACACTCTCTCTCCTCCTCCTCCACTCCTTCATCCTCCTCACTACACGCTCTCTCCTTTGCCCAGACCCGACAGCCTGTTTTTGGCAGGGTCGTCTTGTATCAAACACACACCCACAACTACTGGTACACGTGTGTACTCATACACACTCACACACTGAGAGAAGGGGAAATATGCAGAAATACACAAACCATACGCAAACAAGCACAGACCGCGATAGAAACACGTGCTAAAAACCGCGCGCAGACACAAATACACCGCCTGCTACAACGGCTAATTGGCTTGTTGGCGGTGAAATATTTAAAATGAAGCATGAATTATATAAAGAGACATCGATTGTATATTTGCTGTGTGAATAAAACATGAACATACCCCGCCCACTCCCTGTCCCTCAATCATACTGAATGAAGCTTTACTGACGTCGTGATCAGGAGCATCACACACGCAGTGCAGTAAATAATAAACACAATAGATTCGTTTAGAAAAGTTATATGGATTGAAACCAATCGTTCCCCAGCTCCCATGATTCCCTCCACACATCCAGGTCTTTGTGTCTCCGTCTGTTCACACATTAGCTGACCTCAGTCCAACTCTTTTTTTTCTTTTTTCTCTCACTTCTTCATCTGTTCTTTGTCTCCCCCAACACACCCACATCTATTTCTCTTTCGCTCCATCTTCCAAACTCCCGTATGAAGTCTAGCAGGTCTCTGGAGCCGTCGAGTTGTTGTGTTCTGGTATTAAACTAGCTCTTCATTTTTTGAAATATCCTCTCCCACATAATGTGAAGCCCGAGTCAAAGTTACTGATGTTATTTTAGTCCGTTCTTTCAGCTTTGTGGAAACCGTTTGGGGAAGGCCCTTTTCCGTCTCAGCATGATAATACCCGAGGTACAAAACCGAGTTGTCAAAGAAACAGAACCTTGACTGGCTCTGAACAAAACCTTTGGAGTGAACTTGTTAGTTGCTCAACATCATTGGCCAACCTCACAAATGCTTTGTGTTGCAATAGGAGCAAATTCCTGCAGTCTGTGTTTCAGAAATCATGTGGGAAGTCTTCCTGGAAAAGTGAAAGTCTGTCATGGTGGTGAAAGGAGAGAGATTATATTTTAACGTCTGCTTTAATTACAGGTTTGATGTTTGAGTGTCCACAAAGTACTCTGGATCTTGCACGTTTGATATCTTTGACATCTCTTAAACATAATCTTAAGTAGAATTTTGACAGGAGCGAAGGAGGACGTCAGGTGATGTTACTGTAGAGAAGTCTGCGTTGGGAGGAGTTTACTGACAGTCTGCCAAATCCAGTGTCACAAAGCTTCCCGAACCTTTCTTTCAATCTAACCGAGTCGATTTGTGCCTCAACCTATAACCAAACCATAACCACACTGCAGGCATCAAACTAATTAATTTTGGTGGTTCGGAAGGCACAAACAAGATATAGGGACGACGTGTTTGAATGTTTTTTTGCTGTTTAACGCTATGTTCTTTCAATTCATTAGCACTGATGATTAATTTGGGAGCATGCATTGGTCATTTGTGGACACAGTTTTATTTAAATAGCACAAAATCACAAGTTTGTCACAGAGGAGTGTACAGAATCTGACAAGCTCTGCCCTTAGACCCTCAATTAAAATAAGGAAAACTCAAAAACCCCCAGAAAACTCTCCCTCTCTCCCTCACGCTCTTTGCCTTTAGTCTTTTTCTCTCATTTCTTCCCGCTGTCTCTCTTTTTTCAATCTCTCTCCTCTCTGCTCCTCTTTTTCTATGTTTTCTCTCCCTCCCTCATTTCTCTGGAACAGTTTTAATTAGCCGGTAGCCTGAGGTCAACCTCTGCTCCTCCGCATTAGCACACACACATACACACTCACAATGACACATGCGCATACATACACGTTTTATGTGTGTGTTTGTATGTGTGTGTGTATGTGTGTGTGTGTTATGGCAAGCAGAATTGATTTTTCCACTCTGTTCCAGCAGCAGATACGTGTACTGATTCCTTCTTTAATGTTCAGAGTGAAGAGTTTGAACTCCCATGATGCCAAGCAGGAACATGACATGAAAGTGTGTGTGTGTGCATAAGATTCTGAAGCGTCTGAGTGTGTGAACTGTGTTTGTGTGTATAGGTAAAAGTACATTTGAGGATGCGTGTGTATACGAGTGGTGCAAGTGTGTGTGCAAAGTGCACGATCGTGTGTACCGTATGATGTGTGTATGTAGTCTGTGCGATGTCTGTGTGCGTGTGCATGCATGTGTGCATACACTGCGGGCCCCTGGAGGGTCTTGCGACATGCGACATTAGCAGTGACACAGAAAAGATGCATCAGTTCCATTTCTTGTTGCACACACACACACACACACACACACACACTCAATTCCACCATCACCTCAAAAAATCCTGGACTTCTCTTCCAATTTGATGAATTTTTCATTTGTTTTTTTCTTCCTCTAAAATCATCAGTGAGAAAAATCGTGTTTTTGTGACCGACTGCTGCAGGGAGGAGGGAAATGAAAGCGATCTCTGTGGAGTTGAACCGGAGGACTCACTTTTTAAAGGCACTTTTTTGCTCCCAGACGTGGAGCTGTGGGACATGTGTGTGTGTGTGTGTGTGTGTGTGTGTGTGTGTGTGTGTGTGTGTGTGTGCACTTTACACGTGTATATGTTTCAGTTTCTGTGAGCTGTGTGCTCTCCTATCTGTGTGTATTCATATGCTTTGTTGTTTGTGCACCCATACTGTACACACTTGTTTTTCTCTGTCTGCATATAAATGTATCTCCCTACTTCTGTCAGTGTGTGTGTGTGTGTGTGTGTGTTTCAGATGTGTGCGCGCATGTTTGTGTAAAAGAGAGACAGACGGAGACGGGGCAGAAGGTTTTTCATTAGACAAAGTATGACGGAGGTGGAGGAAGACGCGGAGGAGGCTGGAGGGAGGAGGATCCCAGTCACAGGACTATCAGCAGGGAAGCAGCACCTCGGACCATCCACACATACACACACGCACATAGTGTACAGACACATATACCATCCTCACATACACAATACAGAAAACAGAAGTTCACGGCGTGGAGCTCTGCAGCATCACGTGTGTCCACATGAGACAAAGAACACAAGTGAAATGTTCCATATTACACACTGAGTCTTTTGTTCAAGAGCGTAATTTACCTTAACTGGCTGCCGTATGTTCAAATGTTAATCTGAATTAAAAATAACTCGTGCTGCCTTGAGAGTCGTCATTAGTCTGAGAAGCAGCACAAGACGGCCTGGCTTTCAGTGCTGGAAGAAGTATAAAGATCTCTTTACAGTTAAAGTAGCAATAACACAATGCAAACACACTCCATGGCAAGTAAAAGTGTACAAAAAAAAACAGAACTGAGATCACAGAGTAATTAAAAGTGCAATAAAAATGGATATTATTTCTGTGTTTAATTATTGATGCATAAAGGTCCACTTTGAACACCAGCAGCGCTGTAACGTGTTGTTTTGATGGACTAGTATTGGATCAATACTGTTTGAATATTGTGCTCTAACAGAGCGAACACACACATAACACACTGCACACGAGTGCAGCGGTGATGTGACATCGAGGGCAGTGATGCATGCATGCTGATATTTGTTGGTAATTCACTGATTTCGGTGAAACTGCGTCAGATTTTATGGAGAAAATGTTTTTCCTCAGCCACGGTGCGTGAGCGAATGTTGATGGGGAGCAGAGCTGATGTCGTGCCAGAACAGGAGCTGGGCAAGCTGACCAATCGGGCTCAGGCAGCCTCTAAGCCTGTCATAATGACAGAGATGAAAAAGACTGAAGGGGACGTTGACGGAAGAAGCTAAGAGAGAAAAAGAGAGAGTGATCGAGCAGGATGCCGCCAGACGAGAGTAAATCTGGGATCTCTCAGATGTCCATATTTACAACAGTGGTGTTAAACTCTGAAATTGCGGGCGTTAAATCAAAATAACAAATATCAATTTCTACGTCCTCACTCTAAAACGTAATCAATAAAAGATTATACGACCTGCAACAATAAAATGTCAGGTTACACTGTTCAGCACGAAGAAGCAATCTCTGTTTCGTGTCACCCTGATCGCTGAATATTGACACTAAGTGTGCTCACATGTGCTTTATCTCATCATTTTGCAAAACACTCAAACAAACCTGTAGCAAGTGTTTGCCCTCAAACCCCTTCACATACAGTACACACCCTCAGCAGACACACTCCTCGATATCAAACACTCAAAAGATATGAATCACAAAGAGCTCACTTCCTCTCGATGAGCGAAACGCTTCAATCAGAATAAAGGCAAGTTTTTTTTCCCTTTCTAACAAAACACACAGTCACAAAATGAACAGTTTGTATGCACGGAGGAGACAACAGGAAGATCATTTACTGGTTTATAGAACATTTCAGTATACATTTTTTGACTGGAGCTTTTCTCAGCCTTAACTCTGCCTGGAGATGGATTTAAAACCATTTGACCTCTGACTATTGATATTGACCATAACATTCTTTAAATTGTGAAAAATATCTTCCCCTCACGGTGTATATATCCAGCATATACTTGTTCCAACACTTCACTGAAGCTCTGTGGTGCACATATTGAGTGAAATATTCAAACCCAAGATGCAGTGTTTTTATGACTGCACTGTTACATCAGATGCAAATTTTCTTGCTGTCTTGTGCATCATTTATGCACATTTCTACAAAATTTAAGCTGACATATTTGGTATCCTTGGAAACTTTGGGATCTCCAGCAGAAATAATTATGGGTCTATATAAGTCTGTAAACATGGATCCTCTTGCAAATCCAGCAAGTTTAAGAAGTCAGAGTCCTAAATTAAAAATGAAGCCATTCTGAGTTATTACAGCCAATGAATGTTATGAAACTGGACAGTTTATGAGTAGAAGATCGCAGCATACAACAGGAAATGAAATGTTATTGTTCAGTGGATGTTTATACTATGCACCGTAGAGCTAATGTCATGTGTCAAGACACATAATACAGCATAAGAAAAAATTAGAACACTGAAACAAAACCCTCTTCTCACACTCTCTTTCAGCCAGATATCTCTGAATGCAACGATTCTGTTACAACCAGGATCACAGTGCGTCCATGGCATTTGTTCAAGGCTTGCCCAAGTCTCTTTCTGACTCATCTTGGCTTGAGTCCTACTAGGAAATTGTTACTGGTCTTCAGCATTGAGAAAACATCCACTTTTCTTCTTTCCTCTCGAGCAGAAACAGATAGAGTATCAGCTACAACAGCTACAAGGCGAAGGAATGGTTTTGCTGAAAAACTGCATTTTGATTCAAGGTTAGCTGACACAGGTAAATGGATCGGAAGATAAAGTACTGTTTTTTTTTTTTGGTTGTTTTGAAGCAGTGTAAAAGAAATGAGCAAACAGACTCGTGTACGATGTATCAAACCAGTTATTTACTTAATAAAGGAGCAACTATAGTAGAATCAGTCCAAGAAGAACACTGAAGTTACTTCAGGCTGAGGGCCATCGATCTGGAGGAAGTCGTCTATTTGAAACGTTTCACAGAAGATCGTCTGTGTTCAGTCACAAAGGTCATTTTGTGCATGAGTCTCATTTGTTTTTAGTGGATTTTTTTGGCAATTAAACATAATTTATTTTCAAGTTGCAGATGGTTTTATGGACGTACTGATCTATCCCTACGCTGACCTTTTAAAGTAGACTGGGTATTGCTCAAATGTCATCGATTTATATCAAATACAGTTTAGGCTCTGATAAGCACACAGGCATAAAAAGCTATCACTGATGCACCACTTCCAGTTTGTGCTTCGTATATAAATGCATTTTAATGTGAATGGAGGGATTGTTTCTCTAGGACTGATCATTTTTAATTTTCAAATGCAAATTAGTTTTGAATTTCAAGCAACGTTATAAACAGATATAGACCAGAATGCTTATGGATGCAGTCAGATAGACTAAATCGGGGCAGTGAAAGGTTGCTCTGAAACTTTGCATGAATGGATTACATTTTATCACAAAGGAGAATAGTCCAGGAAACGACGACTGACTTTACATCTCGTTTACAATGAACTAAGTAAGTTGGAGGAGCTACATGCACGGTTTAGTGCATGCAAGTTTTAGTTTCATGCAAAACAAGCGCTGGTGTCCAATCAGTACTCTAACCCCTCTAATTAAAAGTACACTGCACAGGATGAGGCTAATAAATTTCAATTTCTTGTTTGAGAAGGAACACATTTGCTCTCCTTTCTAGCACCATTCCATCTTAGAGTCATGCAAAAGACAGCCTTGATCTCTTCAACACTTTCTGGAGTTAATAAAATCTTGCTCTGAGTCTATTGCCTGGGCATTTCTGGGGTTATGTACTTGCTTTTCAAAAGATTTAATACAATCCAAAGTTATGCAATTCAGCTCAGAAAATTTGCTCTCATTTTAAATGCTAAAAAGACATGCACAGTCATTTTGTCCCCCTGGCCTTCCTTAGACTGTATTTTCCACATTGAAAAGACTCAAACAGAAAAGTTAAGTAGGCCCGGTCAGTGCTGGTTTGAAGTCTGGCTATTTTCACTTCAGATGTGTCACTAGTTTCATGCACTGCAGTAATTTTCCCTCCTTAAGTTTCCTTTGTCTTTGGAGATTACAGTGCTTTGGTCATAGATGCTATTGAGAATGAACTACGGCATAAATGCATGTTTAAAATGTAAATATCTGTAGGTGTAGACGTTAACATAACTCGCCCATCCACCCTGAGTCCCCTGCTGTAGTTCGCTGTGCGAGGCATTAACGTTACAACTGTGTTGTTACTATGCCAGGCACATCATTAGAGAAGCCTGTTCCCAAATTCCCAAATGTTACTGCTGATTTTCTGTTACAACAGAAAGTCAAAATGTCCTGATGTTTTTTTTACTTTGTAGAGAAAACAGTAATTTCCAGAAAGAGCAGGCCACTGCAGTTTTTAACAAACGTTACTGAAACAGGAGTAAACAGTGAATTTGTTGTGGACTATTTTCAGCTGCGGATCAATACAGATTTGTTGCTCTGGTGGGTATTTCTGACAGCAGGACCGTGTGTGTGTGTGTGTGTGTGTGTGTGTGTGTGTGTGATCGATTCATAATAAACTACAGTGCCCATGTTCCTGGTGACTAAGGAACATGTCACATCAGGTTTAATAGAGATGCTCACTGGTGTGTTTTTAATTGTTTTTTAACATGACTAAGGCACATGGGAAGAAGATTTTTATCAGGCTTTGGCAAAACGAGCAACGCCCAGTCAGTTTTGGGATTTCTTAACAAGAAGAGACAGAATATCAGCACGCCTGTCTTTTCACAGAGTTGTAAAGCGATGCAATTTCTAAACCAACGAAGGGCGTAATATGAGGCTCAGCCTTGACAACTCAAGAACAAACATGGAGGCCATCAGAATGTTAAGTGCTGCCGTGTCTAACATTAACTCCATTTTCAAAGGTCAGGACCACAGTTGAGGCGGTGATGAATCGAGCACTTCATTCCTTTGCTTATAAACCCCCTTTTCTATCTCTGTCTGTCTTTATGTGTGGTGGTCTAATCCCTGCCCGCCACCCACCCTCGCTCTCCTCTACCTCTCCTCCTCCGTTTCCTGTATTTCACTCTCGTTTCTGTCGTTTCCTCCCCTCCCCTCCGCTCTCTCTGTGGTTTTCTCTGGCCACTTAATGGAATGCATGGCATTTCCTCCCTCAAACCTCCCCGTTCTTCTTCTCCATCTCACCCCCCAGCCCCCACCTTCTGTAATGAAATGTAAACTTTGACATTTGTCAATTTAGTCCTCCCATCAACAATTTGCAGCGTGCGGGGGTGGAAGGTTTGCTGTAGCGTGGCGTCTCCAGGCTAAAGCGCCACTCTGACCCTGTTCTCTCGCTCTTTATTTGAGCTTTCTCTCATTCTTCTGTGCTTCCTTAATCATGTTTCTCTCCTTTCTTTCTCACACGTTCTTTGTGCTCGTTCTTTCTTCCCTTTACTTTTGTTCTACTTTGTCTCTTTCGTTCCCCCCTTCTGTTTTGCTTGATAATCTCCTTTTCCTTCTTCAACCATCCTCTCCTCCTGTCTCCCCTTTAATTCAATTCTCTACTGACTGATAATCTGCTTTTTCTTTTTTTTTCTTCTTCTCCGTCTTCTTCCACAGAGCACGCTCGTTTTCTTCCACTCTCTCTTTCATTCTCCAAGTTCATTGATAAGGTCTTTTGCCCTTTTCCTCCCCCCCTCGTATTTCATATTCCAGTCCTCACAGCTTGAATCAATAGCAGTTTCGCAGCTAATTCCACAGCTCTACATCAATACCCAAAGGCTCCTCCGTCACCCCCCTGCCTGCCTACTATGAATATTCAAATGCGTGTTATAATAAAGTGGTTTTTCTAAATGCATTAGCACTCAGAGGGGAAAGGGGGGGGGGGGGGGGGGATTCAATCCAAAATGAAATTTTCACCATTATGAAGGAAGTGACAAACACGCCTGCGACAGAAGAAGAGAAGACGCATTATGAGGGATGATGGGTTAGTTTGGCTTCATTTGGATTCTCTTTATTTTAAAAATGATTTCTTGTTTTTTTTTTTTTCATGGCAATCAATTTTTTTTTTTTGTTAAACCTGCAGGAGACGGAGAACACGGCAAGGCCAGAGTGTGCCTCTGAGAGCTTAATGAAGTGGGTTTTTTTTACATGCATTAGCAAGCAGAGACGGGGTTTCATCGCAAAAGTGAGATTTGTAAGAACTGGCACGCACTCTCGCAAAACTGACTGACGGCATCAGATTCAAACAAACAATGTCAGTTTTAATGCAAAGCTAAGAGCGCTGCTGTTTGTCTAGACAAAAAACGATCATATAGGTTTTTTGATACTTAATACTGAATAATTGTGTCTTCAGGTCATTTTCTTCCCAAAGTGTCAGGATTTATCCTGCTGAAGGGACAAACCAGGGCCAGCATGTACCACCACAGCCAAAAGACATGGCTTTCTTTATTCCTCCCCCCTTCTTCTTCTTTTTTTTCTCTCCTCACACATTTTCTCTCCCTCCTTCTATCCCTCTATTCATCCCTCGCTCTCCCCGGCAAATCCAAAAGTTGTGTCGCCATAGCAACAGCTGCCGTCTGCGAAAATTACCTAAATCCCTCCCTTTTTTTTTTTCTTTCACCGTGTGTTCCCAGTGACATTCAATGGATACTGTTTTGATGTGGGAGCGCACAATCGAGACGGGAGGGGGGGCGGTGTGTGTGAAAAAGAACAAAAAACAAAATAAAACAAAAAAAAACAGAGTGGAGAGGTTGATGTTAGGAGAACAACAGAGGAGAGCAGCAGAGCAGAAAGAGGAGAGGAGGGATTAGAGGTGGAAAAGCCTGGTGGCCAGACAAACAGCCAGTCAGCCGGAGAGGAACTGAGAAAAAAAAAAAAGAAAGAAAAAAGAGTGAGTGAGACAGAAAGCAAACACAGACAGGGACGGACGATGCAGGAAAAAACAGCCAGCCAGACAAACCGTGCAGATAGACGGAGCACAGACCAAATAATCAAACAAACAATGAGTAAACAAAGGAAGGCAAGCCAAGGGCACACAACCACCCAGCGGCAGGCAGGCAGGCAGACAGACAGACAGACAGACGGAGAGACTGACCCAGCGAGACAGGGCAGCATGTGAAACAGGTAGCAGGCACAGAGGAGACAGACATGTGTCGCCATGGTAACACTGAAACCAGCGAGTAAAGGAGAGGAGGGAAAAAGAGAGAGAGGTGGTTGGTGGTGGTTGTGGTGGTGGTGGTGGTGGTGGTGGTGGCAGCGGGGTTGGGGTTGGTTAAGAGGGAGAGATATAGGAAGCATGCCGTCCCCATGGTAACACAAACGGAGGGATCCTGAGAGAGGAAGCGAGGCCGACACACACACACACACACACACAAGAAATCCAACACAAAAGGCACATTAAGAAAGTGGGAAACCTCGCTCTTCATATCCCAGCATCCACCTCTTTGCAGCGGTACAACCTGATCTGCATCACCGTGTTCGCTTTCGTGTGACGTGTTTACGGTCAGTCGGCTTCTGTGTGGCCAATTAGTGTCTCCAACATACCATTTATGATTCTCAGACTTTGCCAGTGAGTAGTTTCATCTCTGCGATGAAGAAGGCATCTCGTTGTGGAAAAACCCTGACGGATGGTGTAAATTATTACAGCTTGCAGCATTATTCTTGGTTGGATGGCGTACAAGGCAATCTGTTGTCTTATCATGTGTGTGAGACAAGGCCAGTTTCCAGGATCATGGCTGAGCCAATTCGGCAAAGACAATCACATTCAATTGAGATAAAGCCTCGGTGGAAATCATGTAGCTGGGAAACTTCCCCAGAACGCTTATCAGACGCTGGTAATTACTCTTCAGCAAACACGCCAGCAGATTTGCAACTATTGTACCACTTAATCAGAGCATTGTGAAAGCAAAAAGGCTTGTGGCAGAATGTGACGAAATAAGTCAAGTTGCTTGACCTGAATGTGCTGCTGACTACAGCGACTGTCACTGCCAGGAAAAGAGTCACCAAACACAGCCTGCGGATTTACACTGAGAGCTAGTAGTGGCAGCGTGGTCTGAATGAGCCCACTGTCATTGAACAGAGCGGCGCACAACATGAGAGGAAGCGCGGGGAGCTAGCAGCAGCTAATGGATGAGCATCTACTCCAGTTGGCGCCCACAGCTTTCAAAGCTCATCAAGAGCAGCTACAGCTGAGCTCGGATGGAAATATAACTTGGCGGGGGATTAAAATGCTCTTGGACAGTGCTATTAAAAGTTAATTTGTCATATAACTAGTTTTGCTCTTTGTTTTATTTACAATATCATCCATCTTAGCAAAGTCCATCAGTATTCAGAGAGCTCGCAGGCTCTTCAGAACACAGATTGTTACTGCAGGTATCATTGAAAATACCCCCTTTCCCTGGCGTATTTACCATTGTGTTGGGTCATTAATGCATGCTCAACTCATAATTACTATATTTCCAACAGCACTTTGAGGCAGCATAATTGCAGTGTGCGGCAGATGGCTGTTGGCTAACTGGCTTGCAGTTACGCCTAATGGCTATTTGCTATCGGTGTAAAACAGGCTAATGGTTCGCTGGCCAGCAGCTATAGCTTAAAATAGACAGCTGTCCTGTGTGGGCTCAGCCAGAATTGAAATGACTATGTGCTCCTCATTATCTGCTGCAATGAATTCACCACACATCATTGTCCACAAAAGCAAAAAAAAGCAAAAAATGAAAAGTGATAAACATTTCTTTGCTGTCTGAGTGAACTGAAGCTAAATTCAAAAAGGTTAATTTATGCAGAAAAACTGGACCATGTTTATGCCTCATTATAACGGCCATTCCTCTCGGAAAATAATTATCCTTGTGAAGTTGAGTATAACAAATGTAAATCATTAATGAATGTATGTGGCATAACTGCTGTTCAAAGCCGGGCTGTGTGCATGTTTATATGCTGCACAAAAGACATTCATGCCGTTTTTGTCTGCAATTTTATCTTCCAATTCAAGAGGGAAAAGAGGGGGAGACGGAGAATGTATATTCCTTTTCAAACAAGGAGACTAATTACAAGGGATTAAGTAATTGCATGGGGAATAGTCAGGAAATCTTTCTCAAAACCTTTTGTTCCAAACCCCATTAATCTCACCCTGCTCCGTCTAGTGCATAGCGGGTTCACTTTGTGTGAGCTGTTTCAAATCTACAAGATATTTTTCTTTGCTGTTAAGAGGCACAGAAAGCTACAACGTGGAAGACTGAGACTCAGCTGAGGCTGAAAAGTCATGCACCCGCAATAACTTCGCAGAGGAAGTATTTTATGCCGGGAAAAAAAAAGTTTGATAAAAGTACAGCACCTTTTTAATAATTTAAAACAAAATCATTCTTAGGCTGCTGGTGTGCTTTGCAAAAGAAAATCTTTTAGTAAGTACGCCTGCTGAGTGTATTCACATTGCAGCAGACCCAAAATAAACATATTTAACTCTAATCTGATCCCAATAAATGTATCAAAAGGATGGTGATCTCTAAAATGTCGGAATTCAACAACTTCAACTTGCTTTTTTGGTAAACAGAGTTCAGTTCTTACACATTGCTCCTTTAAAACCGTTTACCTTTGTCACCAAACTCTCAGCAGGAGAAGCAGACGCTGCACGCTGCACAGAATCATACAATCAAAGTCTATTTAGCAGCCTTACAGCTTTCCATCACATCTCACAGTCACGCAGCGAATAGAGGGCAACACACCTCATCAGTGTGACACACGTCACAACACCTGCACCCATTTCCTTTTTGTCCCTTACGTAAGCCCACACACGTGAGGCCACCCGGCACCCACATCATCGTGGAGTGATATGCGTCACCGTATCGATATACACCGGGACTATTTTCCAGCATGGATGCACGCCAACGGTGCGGAAAACTAGCATTTTATACCATGTTCACTCTCAGTAGACTACTGTACCTTCTGTCTGTGTGGCATGTCTGGCATCAAATGACACAGGTTTTTCTTGAATGGACCTTTTTGTCCAAACCCAAAGACTAAAGCTCAAACTAGAAGAACTTTGTCTCTGTGACACAGATTTTTTTGTATTACCAGTGCTACACATCGCACACATTCATCAAAAATATATGCTGTAATTTGGATTTGCTGATGCAGAAACCTCTTCTCTTTTTCATCTTTCTAACACTGCATACACTTAAACTTCAATACTCTTTGTGTATGGTGAAGAATTTGGTAACTCGCCCCAAACATGACCCGTGTCAGCTCTTATTTTGGATCACCACGTAGCTCCGGTGCTTCCAGGGGAAACAGATCGAGGCCTCTGTGGTCAGAGCTGTCTGAACTCTGGGACTCCCAATCAATCGTCTCCCTCACTCTCTGTCTCCCCCTCTGTGTTTCTCATTGCTCACTTGCCCCCTCCACACAGCGATGGGGGTCATGTGTGGTCAAGAGCTGAGAATGGACAATCAGGCAGCAGCCATATCCACTACTATCACTGCAGTGCATGGCTTTCTCTCTCTGTGTGCTGACTCTATACAATACAGCCATATTACCTCCCTCACCCCGTCTGTGTCTCCCATTTGTGAAGCTAGGCAATACAGCAAGATGATCACTCTTTTTCTAACGAGTAACGTATGCAGTACTTCTACTTTATTGAGCTTGTTTGTTGTCTCACCAGGCGATGGATGGAGTTTTTTATCAGTTTTATCTGCCTTCAAAAGCAAAGCTCCAAAATGAGTAAACTTTCACTCCAGTGTGACCTGGTTTTGTTCAGCGTTGGAGGGCAAACTGTAGGCTGGCTGCTCATTAAACCACGCTATCTCATTTTCTATTACCGCATGTGTTAAATACAGATGATGTTCCAGTGAGTGGGACTCACTGATTCCTGTAAATTTCAAGTGTTCTTAATTAATAATACCCTAAATGTTGCTCAAAATAGAACCATAACAGTCTTCTGGATTATTAAAGGATTATTGTACGATATAAATTCATGTTTGGCTTTAAATATTTCCTTTCCCATAAGCCTCAGCTGTCAGTGCTATAGAGAAGAAGCCAGACTGGGGCATGAAGCAGATTTAGAACAATTTGGCAAAGCATTGGGGAACAAAATATGATGGCAAAGTTGTAGCCTGGTTCCAGACCTGTGAATCTTTGCCCAAACTCTGATTTGTTTAGCAATTCAAATAGATGGTGTTGTGCCCATTTCTGCCAACTGGAAAAGCAACCATGGGAGGAATTAAAGCTCCCAGATTTTACGTTGTTCTGGTGTTTTATTTAAAGTTCTGACATCCATAAGAAGACGCATTTGTGGTTTTAAGTACAAACAAACATCTAAATATATCTTTAGATCTCCTCTCTCGTGCTTCTCTCTGGAGATCTAGCAAGAACGGGGAGGTTTGTGTTGTGTTTTGTCTCATTAATATTTATTTTATTCATTTATTTATTTATATTAGATTTCTTTCTGATTGGCTGTTTTCTGTGTAACGTATAATCAGGCCAATCACAGGTTATAACAGATTATAGCCTAGCTGGATGAATGGGCGGCAACTGTGTTCATGGATTGTGTTTTGGATGCTTTCAGAGTATTTCTACAAAATCTAGACATGCTTTTTAATAAATGTGAATCTCACTTTCTACAATATGGGACTTTTAAATATGCAAACATCGTCTTCTTTTATAGGTAACTGGCTACCTGCCACAACCTTGGAAATAAGCAGCCACAAAAATGTCTTCAAGCGTCAGAGAGATCATTACAGCTGCACAGATTGATGCAAGTCAACTCACAGAAATAACAACAACTCTTAAATCGACATATTTCTCCAAGTCTTTGTGGAAAAACATGAATTTAACTACCTCCAAGCAGCCTTTGGCGCTTGACTCTTTTTATTAAAGGACCACATGTTTTATAACAAAGTGCCTCATCTTTTGGACTGAATATACAACCAGGAGAGTTTTATGCCCGCGGTCTTGGAAGTGCTCCAACTGACAGTCACCTCACATTGTTTATGTAGAGAATAAACAAGACTTTTACAACCTGAAACCTTCTCAACTCTATAAAGAAATGTAATGACTTTTTCAATGAGTAATGAGTCATTAATTAAATCTTTTAATTAACTTGCCCGACACTGCCTGATTACCCTTCATTGCGGTCCTGTAAATTCACTCTTTCTTTGCTTATCTTGCCCTTTTTTCTCCCTATATGTTTTTTTAAACTTTCTCCGAGTCCCTTTTCCTCCCTCTTCCTCCGTTGCTATGGTAACTCTCTCTCTCTCTCTTTCTCTCCCTCTCCCTCTGTCTCTCTGGTGCACCCCCACTCCCCCTCTCCCCCCCCTCTCTCTCTCCCTCTCTCTCTCTTTCTGGTACTCCGGTAGCTGGTTGGATGGTTGCTATAGAAACAGACTTATTTAAAAGAAGAGCTAAGAAATTATCTTTTTCTCTCGCTCTCCCCAACACGCTTGCTTTTGCTCCCTCGCTTCCTCTCTCTTTCACTTGCCCCATCTCATTCGCCCTCCCCCTCTTTCCTCCCCGCCTCTCCTCTCTCCCTCTCTCTCTCTCCCTCTCTCTCTCTCTCGCTTTGCCTCAATCACAAGCGAGCAGACCGACTCTTTTATTTTCCTTTCGCCCTCGTCGTATATTGTGGATACACACACACACACACACGAACACACAAACACGCTGTCCTCTCCCTTTCTTCGTCTTTGTTAGCACACACACACAGGTGACACAATGCCTTTCTCAAGGAACACTGATTTACATCAGTTTATCATAACTGTGACCAAAAGTCCTCAAATTAAATGATTTACTATTTGGATTTTTGTCCCCTCGTTGTGCTCTGGTCTCCATCATTGCGAGTGTACTGATTGATTGATTACAATCAGAAAATCATTTTTAAGTGTGCAACATTTAACAATATTTAACCAAACAGCAAAACAAATGCTGCAAACATATATCACATCAGACATTATGGATTAAGTGGCTGCAGTGCAATCAGTTTAATCGCCTGTATTTACGTCCTCACAACATAAAATTCAATGGCAGTGGCTCGAGACACTTCGACAGGTCGCAGCAGGAAGAGCAAAAGAGTAAATGATAAAATGAACGATGGCCGGATTCCAATTAGCTGAGGTGAGTGTTGGTTCGCTGTCATGACTTACGGGGACACTTGAATGGAACAGTTGTTAATTTCATTAGTTATAAATGAATAACGAGCCTAAATGTCTGCAAGCGGCCGTGAGCACACACGCTGCAAAGTGCAACTAGTCACGCTCGCAGTCTAATCTGCTCTCCGGAACAATGACAAATCTCATCCTGACACAATCTTCACCTGTGACGCCACGAGGGCCGAGACACGAGCAGCGTGACGTCAGCTCGCGTCCCTCTACGCCGCCACCGCTGAGAGCTTATCTCCCCTGCACCCGGGCGTATCAGGCTTCACTGAGGGGAGATAGTGTCACCCCCACCACCACCACCACCTCGCCCAACCCTGCTCTCGCCTTCTCCTCTCCTCGCCTCATCGAGCCTCGCCAACCCAAGCGGAGCCTGGGGTGTTATCAGTTCCTGATAGTTATCGACTTACATTAGAACATAAGAGGGGCGAGAGGAGGAACGGGCAGATAGACAGACAGAAGGAGGATGGAAACACAAACAGAGTGGGTGGTGATGGATTCTGGCTTTCATCATCTGTAATCATGTTGTCCATCTCCATCTTCAAATCGCTGATTCTTCTTTTATCACCGTTTAAAATCCACCAAAGGAAAAGAAATAAAGGGGATTGAGGGATATATTGAGACTTCAAATTAAAAAAAAAACCAAACACTTGGTTGTGGAGCCTACGCAATAAAATCATTTGGTTACACAAATTCAGTATCTGATAAGGGAAATAAGTTTGGAAAAGCCTCTGTGGGGATGATTGGGAGGCATTAAATGTTAAATTAAGTGAAAGTGGAGCCGGTGGATGACTGGGTCTGTAGGGTGTATAAAATTCAGATTATGATCGTCACACATTGGATTTTTAAAAGAGAAAGTATTAAATATTACAAACTTTTTCCTGTTATCAGGAGCTTTAGTTTGGATAAGATATGCTGTCTTTACAGAATTAGCCACTGCTTGGTTAGTCGAGGATGAAAGGAATGACTGTGTATAACTGCTTTAATATAATGCAGTCCCCCAACCATGTTTCAACACTGATTGGTTTGCTACCATATTCTTGGTTCTTACAATAATTATTTATCTTACTTTGAGAAATATGAACGTGTTCGGTGTTGGATGAACACAAGCTGCAGCACAGGAGCTTTTCCTGAAACAAAGAGTCTAAACTTTTGATTTAAGTCAGGAAATATCTGATCAAAAATAACCGATCTGAGCAGGCGTCTGATGCCAACCTTCGGTGCTTGGCAGTTTTCTTCTAGATCAGGTAGATTTCTAAGATTTAGGGGGTTTTGTGCAGCATTTTGCCTTGTTCTTAATAGCGCAGCAGAGTGATGGATAGGAGAGAGGAATGACATTCAGCAAAGGTCCATGGCCAGATTTTATGATTTTGTTTTATGATGTTGTTTGGCGCCTTAGAGCCGCAGGCCACCATAACAACACTCGATTATACATTTTAGTATTGAGCCCAATACCCAGCCTTAATAATCATCTGTCAGAATTACAATTGAGCCATTTGTCAGTCAAGTAATCACTTAATTGTTTCGTTGATGACATGAGACGAACGATATCATGTATAGAAGCACAAAGACACACACTCACACACAAACACACACACTTATCCTGCAGCATGCATAATCCGGGACAAAGACAAAAGGGAAAACCTTGTGATAGCCATCTTGTAATGGATCAGATTGATTTAATTCAACTGCGCCGGACAATTTCTCATTCTTAATCCTCAAGATGTCTCTGAATGGATTTTATGTGGGAGGCCCATTCAATTGTTCTCTCTCACCTCCACGCATGAGACTCTCAGACGGCGAGCGAGAGCGAGAGAAAACACGGGCAGACAAAGAAAAGCAGGCGAGCGAGCGAAGGTAGAAACATAAACTACCTCCACGCTAAGCTTATTTGATCTCACAGGCCTGTTTGTTGACTTGTTTTTTTTTTCCTCATATAAAAAGGAAGCACTTTTATGCTTTTGGTGCTTTTATGCTTGATGTCTGCATTTCTTTGAAAGCATCTCCTTAGAGAGGGTGGCCAGTTTGGTTTCTCACGTTCCCTTCCAAAAAAGCTAAGAAGGGTTACTTCCAGCCCTTTTATCACTTTTATTGAATACTCATGCGGAGATAGGAGACCCACTTTATTTATCCTTAGAGGGCTGAGGACTATGTCGAGGGAGGAGCTTTGTGCATTGCAGCGTGCTGCTTGGTGAAATATGCTGGAAATGCCTGGAAAACTCCAGGCCCTGCTCTCCCAGGAGAGTCCCATCTATAATAGGCCTGGCTGTTTCCCTCTGCTCCCTCGCTGCAACCCTCTCCACACATAAATCTCTGCTCCCCAGCCCCGCTCTCCTCCTCCTTCACTCCTGTTAGCGCCCACACCTCCTCTGCATTTCACTCCTGCCCTCATCCAGACAACTGCATCTCCCCTCTCCTTCCATCGTCCCTTCCCCCGGTCCTCGGCTCTCCTTCACTCCTCCGCCGAATCCTCTTTCCTTCTTCTCTAATTTGCTGCTCCTTGCCAAACGATAAATCTGTGCTCCCCATTTCTGCTCTCCTCCTTTTTCACTGTCCCTTCTTCCCCCACCCCCCTCCCCCTTTTACTCCTCTGCTGTCCTCCTACCCAAATTTCTCTCCTCTCCTCGTTCCGTTATCTGCTCATCTCCTCTCTCCTCCATTCATGCTCCTTTCCCCCCTCCCGTCACTGTTTCCTCCATCCGTCTCCACACCTCCTCTGACCATTCATCTCCTCTTTGCTGCCCTCCTTTTCTCGCCTACTCTTCTCCCCTCACCCAAATTTCTATCCTCCTCTTTTGTTTTCTTCTCCCCTCATCTACTCCTCTGTGTTCCTATTTTATACCCGCTCCCTTGCTTCACCTCCTTCTTCTGGTCTCTAAACTCCTTTCTGCTGCCGTCCTTCACTTCCCGTTATCATCTGCTCTTCTGCCAACTTTTCATCTGCTCCTCTTTCTCTATCATCCTGCTCCCTTGCTCCAACCTTTCTCACCTCCCTTTTTAACTCCTGACTCATACCTTTGGCCTCAACTCTACTTCTGAATCCTCCTCCTTCCTTTTTCATCTGCTCTCCTTCTTGTCAACATTTCCTCCCTCCGCTCCTCTGAGCGCTCACAGAATCTGCTGCCTCTCCTGTTAGCTCCCACTCCTCTTTATTTTCATCCTCTCTTCATACTCCCTCCGTCTCCATCACTTTTTTCTCTGCCTCCTTCACCTCTGTGCCCTCCACCCACCTGAGTTTCTCTCCTCTCTTTCTCCTCTTTCAGCTTCTTCGTGTGCTCTTCATTTCTTTCTATTGCCTCATCTACAATTGCTTCCTCTCTCTCCTCTGTCCTCCTCCTCTCACTTGAATTCCTCTCGTGTCTTCTTCTCTATCCTCATCTTCTCCTCAGTTTTTATGCTCCATCCCTGCTCTCCTGAACCTTCACCCCTGTTAGATCCCTCTCCCCCTCTGCATTTCAGTCCAGGCCTCGTCCACATTACTCCTTCTCCCTTCTCACTTTCTTCTTTGACCTGTCTTCGCTCCTCATGCCTTCTTCCTCAAATCTTAATTTCACTCCTGCCTTCATCCCTCATCTTCTCCTTTATTTGTCTTCTCTTCCTCCTCCTCTCCTCCTCTCCCTCTCCCTCCCAGTCCACTACTTCTCCCTCATTCAGGCTGACATAGCCAGATTGACGGGTGTCAGTCTTAATACCAGTCGACGCTCTCTGTTAGGATCTGCGTGCTCTTCAGTCTTTCACTCCCACGCACACACACGAACACACCAGCCCGCGTTGGCCCGCGCAGATGAAGGAAGGGGGAATTTGCCAAAGTTGTTTTAGCAGATTTTTAGATTATCGGGGCAACTAGGTGAGTTAAGCGGCGGCTAATTGTGGCGATTATTTTATATATTTATTCTAATTGCTGTTCCTTGTCGCCTCAGATTACGCTTCCCGTGCCATCAGGACATCGGATCTGTCAGGTTCTGGAGGGCTTTGAGATGAGGCCCACACACAATAACGCACACACACACTTAAATCCGCCACCGTCGTGTTGTTTGAACCTCCGCTCTGCTCTTAAACAAGGCCTGTCATGCCATTTTTAATTATCTTCATTTGAGAGTACAGCGTTTTTTATTGAAGTGGATTTTTTTTTTTTTTAACACCCAATTAGAGCACCAGAGTCAGTCAACCTTTTATATTCGCTTTTATGGCACGATCAGTACAGTATGCCACTAATGGCCAAGAGTAGGTTTGATTCGTCCTGAGGCCACTCATGCAAGCAATGCTCATCAGCGGTGCTTCGGATGATAAAATCCACCGAGAAGAAGAACGTGTTTACCTCCTTTGTGTTTCGAACAACAACGATGGTACAAATCAAAATGTGGGGCCTTGATAAATATTTTCATTCCTTGGACCTCAGTTCTGTTGAGTTTTTTAATCTGAATAGAGAATAGAAGGCTGAAAGTTTGTTCCATCACGTCGCATTGATAAGATCCTGCTTTTTAATGCAACTGAAAACAGGCCTTGAGGACGCTGACCTTCAGGTTCTCTGGAAGCCTTAAGTTCACTCTGTTCACTTTTGTTTGCTGTAATTTAATTAACGACAAATTTTGAAAATCTGCCAGTATCTACAAAATTAGTTCAGATCTTGAATATTTTAGTTTGTCTCGACTCTGTGGTGGGCGTTCAGACTGAAAACAGCTCTGCGTTTAAAATATGCACAGGGCTATGTTGGTCAAGGCAAACGGGGCTGGTAAGACAATGAGTGATCTGCGAGGAATGACGTTACTGCTCTGCTAAGTTAACACGGTGTCAGTTTGTCTTCCATGGCATGCCGCATTTCATGTAACAAATGTGCATTTGCACTTCTTTGATTAGCAAACACAGCGCCTCTCTGAATGATGGCACATTTTGATGCAGACAAAGTTGAGCCAGGTTCAACTTTTTCACAGAAGAGTGTGTGTTTTTCTGGCCGAAGTTGGCACCTCTGCTGAATCAACAGTTTGGTCGATGAGTGGGAGACTCAGATTCTTTCGTGCAAGGGTAACGTTGGTCTGAACATGACCTTAAAGAAGAACCATTTTTAAAGCTCTAGTGTACAAGAGGTACATTTCACTGCTACGGCCCATCGGGCAGTCTCATTTGTCTACTACGGTGTGCACACAATGCAAAGAGAGGTGGTGTTGATGGTGGATTGAGGTGGCCACATTTTTCCACCCATGCAACAGCATGTCTCTGCAAAATCACTGAATTTATCTCCAGTATGCACTATGGATACTGATGTGTCTAATTCAGAAAAGAAAAGGCTTTTCGGTATGTGTTCGAGCTTGTGAAATTCAATAAAGCAGTGGTTCATTACACAGAAATAAAAAAAGAAAAACATGCAAATGAGTTGTTGTGCATTTTTCCAGATCTTTACATGCTGTAAATGTCAAAAGAATTCTGATTTAACACACAAATCCCCAGCCGAGGGTATTTTTGTTGTTAGATGATTCAGAAAGAGATTACACAACTGTTTGAGGGCGGAACAGTGGAGAACACTAATGATCTCATTCACTCTGTCACTGTGCACAAGTTATAACAAGCGGAATAAATCATTTAAGGGTCTGTGAAGACTCTTGGTCATCCAGGTCGTGGTGTTAAAGTTAAGTTCAGTTCAGTTAAGTCAAAGGAATCTGGGTTTGTTTTTCGATTCTTGAAGGTGTTTTGGGCGAGAATCTAAACTCTAGTCTGCCTTTGAGATCTTTCTGTGCATCCCTCTGTGCCTCTGGAGCCCACTTTGGTATAAACCTGTGCTGATGTAAACCATCAAACATTGATGGTCCAGCTGGGTTGCTGTTGAAGAAGAGACTGGAGCCAACAGGGCATTCTCTTCTCTCTCTCACTGCTTCCTGAGCGTTCCTCCTCTGCCTCTGTTTATCCTCAAACATCCCCTCTTGTCAACAGATTAGGACTGAACCCCGCTGTCTCCTCCTTTCTTCGTCTCTCTCTGCCTCCATCTCTCTGTCTTTTGGCCTGTCTCTTCACATCTGCGCCTCTGCTCTATTCTTGTGACGGGGGGGAAAGGTGGGAGGAGGACGGAGGGGGGAGAAATGGGAGAAAAAGAAAGTCTGTGTGTGTGTGTGAAAGAGAGATGGGACAGGTGCTTGCAGTGCAAGAATTGCTTTGCTTGCTTTGCTTGCATGATCAGGCTGCAAAAATGTTCAGCTCAAGCAAAAGTGCTGTTCAAGAATCGACTCTGAGAAACAGGCTTCCTCGCCTGTGGACAGACCGGCGCTGGCAGCACAGTGTCGGATCACAGCGGCAACACGCTACATCGGACCCGCTCACACACACATGCACTCATACAGGGCAGAGCGGTAATTACAGAGGCCCGCGGACGCGCGGTCAACCACACAGAGATGTAGTTGGCCTGTGTTCTGAAGCCAGACAGATCAGTGGACTGAACAGTAAATCAGGCTGCTCAGAGAGAGACAGTCAGAGCTGTCAGAGGAGAGCAGAGCAGGCAGACACCTGGAAGACTCCAAACAGGCTAAACACACATTAGGCTGCAGCTGCTGCATGTAGGGGACGGATTCACTCTGATCACATTTACAGGCTTACACCGGCTCAGCTGGAGACACTGAGCTGCTCTGCTCTCTGCTGTTCTGCTCTGTTCTCTGCTGTTCTGGTTCTGTTCTGCTCTCTTCTCTGCTGTGTTCACTCTCGGTGATGTTTCTGGTCTTCTTCATTGTTTCTATGTTTCATTCTTTTCTGTTCTGCTCTGTTCTAAGCTCTCTGGTTCTTTATTGTTCTGCTCTATTCGATCTAGTTCTTCTTCATCGGGTCTGGTCTGCTCTGATCTGGTTCTCTTCTGTTCTGCTTTGTTCTCTTTTGTTCTGTCCTGCTCTCTTCTGCCTTGTTCTTTCCTCTGTCTGCTCTGCTTTGTCTCGTTCGGTTTGATTCTCTATAGAATAATCAAACTTTACTCTCTCCACTCGCCTCTTTCATCCGACTTCGACCAACAGACACTCACCTAAACCCTTAACCCTGAGCAGTCTGAGCCCCTGAGACTATTGATTGATTGACATTAATCATATCAGCTGATTGATTCTGATACATAAGCACCTCCTTTGTTCAATAATAATATTGTATTCTCCTGTAGGTGGTCAGCTCTGCTCCAGCCTTGGAGCTCCTCTGACTGCCTGTCTCGGCAGATCACCGTCTGTGGTTGATCACACTGGCGGCCTGCGGCACCGGGGACCCAGGTGCTGAGGCAGGTACACACACACACACACACACACACACACACACACTCACAGTTGAACTGTTCACATCAGGCCACCTCAATTAATCACCTCTGCCTTTGGAGCCTTGACTGCCCCCAAACGCACACTCATCCTCTCTTTCACCGAGGTGTGTGTGAGTGTGTAGACGGAGAGGGAGAGAGGGCAATCTATCAAGGTGATCGATAAATAGGGACATTAATATTAGTAATGGGGCTCTCCTCCAGTCCAGTGAATATGTCTCCGTCTTTACGGTAAAATATGAATTTTTCTTGGCACTTGCACGTTTGCAGCAGGGGCCGCGCGCACGGACACGAGCACGCGAGACTCTACCTGCATGCTAAGAGGAGGATGCACTGGTCTCTATTATCTCGCTCTCTCTCTTACACACACACACACACACACAGACTTTCTGTCTCGGGGGTCACTTGCGCTGCACTCTTTCTCTTACACACAAACTGAAGGAATGCACGTGCATTGCGCGTGCGTGCGCCTGTGCGTGCGTGTGGAAATTGATCCAGTGTGACTCATGTTAAAGCCCGGTGACCAGACTGTGCATTGGATCCTCGCCTCATCAATCATCCCCCCGGCTGGCAGGCTATGCGCAGTGTGTGTGTGTGTGTCTGTGTGTGCGTGATTGGCCCACACTGCAATTGTTTGTGTCAACCAAATCTATCTATTCATGCGTTTCAAAGGTCACGTCAAAGCAATGTCGTGTACAGACGCTCCACATCTCTCTCATGAACGTGAAATTGAAGAAACATGCACGCAGCGCGTCCTGGCCGTTTTGTGTCTGCACTCTAAATCTCTTTTTTTTCTCCCTCAGCAGAGCAAAGACCCTGAACACCCCACCACTCTTTTTTTTACCCCCTCCCTCTCCTTCAGCGCCTGTGGGCTGTAATGATGATGTCCAGAGCAGCACAAATCCATAACACCATAACATATTTCACGCACGCGTACAGATCCACGCACTCGCGCGCACGCACACATTGCCAGACATATAGATGCACAAACACAGACAGAAAGACACCCACAAAGCTCACAGACGCCCGCAAGACAGCAGGGTGAAGAGGAAAGCAGGGTGGGGGGGAAAAAACAAGATTAAAAAGAAACTTTCCGCTGTTGCTCGTGTTTTAAAGACTGTGTTTAAACATTGTCTCACCTTGGTTCAAAGTGATCGCCAAAGTTATGATCCACAGGGCTGGCATGGTTCAGCCGAGCGCATTCAGATTCCTCCCCTCGGCTCTGCTTCCCCGAAAAGACACCATCAATTCCTCCCGACCGGGTGAATTTAACTGGAATCCTCCTTGAGTCATGAGAGTGAAAGAAGCCAAATTTAGAGAAAAAAAACCCCAACAACGATGTCTCTTTTTTCCAATCCCCTCCTTTCCTTTCTTCAACTCGTTTCCCTGCTTCTCCCGTGCGTAAAATAAATCTGTCTCCACTTTTTTTTTTCTTTGAATGCCTGTTCTCTGCGTCTCTTTTCCTCTCTGCGCTCTAGATTCCCATTTAAACAGGACTGAATTCCTCTCTACCTCTTTTCTCTCGCTCTCTCCCTCCCCTCTCCTCTCCTCTCTGCCCCCCCTCCTCTCATACAATCAGTAGCACACACACACACACACACACACCTCCTCCCTCCTCCTCCACCACTGCCGCCACCTCCACGCCTCCCCGCTCCAAAGCTCCGTTTTGGACTCCACAGAGAGGAGGTAAAGGGCGCCCCAGCGGCCTCAGCGTGAACTGCGCTTTAAACATGGAAACTTTAACCATCAAGTGCTTGAAGCTCACAACGGACTGCACCTTTAAACACAGAACATCCTGCAGGAGCTTGTCAATATTTAAATAAAAGTCCTAAAATATTTTAAGATACAAACGCAGAAATATTCTCATATATCACTGAAGGAATCTCACAGCTGAGCATTTTTAGTGTTTCCAGATCAGTTGTACTCTGTATTTACAAGCACTACTCATATGAATACTGTAGGCTACTTTAAAGGCTCTGCTTTCTCAGTCACAGCATTTAATGCCACAGTCGGACTCTGACATGTTACTTTACAGATCTCTGCACATCTGTCTTTTCTTTTCTCACTGGTGGGCAGCGCACAGCTGGACAAAGGTGATAACACTCATATATTTCCATGCCACGATCACAGTTCAGAAACATCTGGATCAAAATAAATCATCAGTTGTGGGGACTGTTTGCATCAATGGAATAAGCCAAGTGTTGTTAAGTCATGAATATTCAGTGCTATGCTAAAGATGTAAGTTTTCAGCTCCTCTAAGTGTCAGAAAACATGGCAGCTTCTTGTTGCGTACTCCCTCTCTGAAAATAACCTGTCAGTCAGTATCAAAGCCACATCACGCCCAAATTCTTTGTTTTGAATTAAAGTGCCGCCTTTTAAATTCTTAAAGCTGCTGTTCTCTTTAAATCTGGATCACTAAGGCTCTTTGTTCTCTGTGTTTACTGTGACTGACCACTGTGAAATGAATTCTGACACTTCTGATCAGCTGTTACTGCGGTATTGGAGAATATCTGCAGTGATAAATTCATTACAGTCTATTAGGACATATGTCATACCTAATGAAGTCATTTGAGTGTGTTGGCCTGATCATGGTATATGATTATTAATTAAATGCTGTTTCCACCACTTTACTCAAAATCTTCTGTCACCTATCAAATGATCAAAATATTTGAATTAAATCGAGCTACTCACCAGTCAAACTCAGCAAGCTTTGTCACTGCACACCTGCACTGTACATACATTCATGCATTTTGTTCACTCTTCACTAAATCCACAGCAGTTTAGCTGGAAACACGTTTCCGCACACACAATAAGTGAGTGTTTCAAAGAAGTCTGAATATCCATCTGTGTGAGGATTGTGACTACTTACCGTCTAATTAACTAGTAGCATGTGTACAGTGTAAGGCTCATTATTAACCTCTGTGGCAGTATCAACATGTGGTAACAATATCCCTCAAACCACAGACCATACTGAGAGGGTGGAGGCAGGGGAAAGATAAGAGGGATGAATGGAAACCAGAGAGAGAGAGAGCAGATGCATGTGTTGTCTTGGGGAGAAGGAAAGCATTATTTAATCATCCATTTCATGAATACGAAACACTGCCGGGATAAAATGTAATTTCACTGAATTCAGGGAGAAAGTCAGTCGCTTGTTTTCCTCATTTTGTTACCGACCATCCAACCTTTTAGTCTAAATGAGGGACTTTGAATTGTTGCATTGTACTGCCCTCTGTTGGGCACTTTCTTTAACTGCACAGCACAGGAAACGATGGATTGTGGCTTTTTTTTAGAACCTGTTGATAACGTATGTCTTGTATTTCTGACTCATTTCATCATATACCATAACGTTTGCACACAGTGCACACAAGGATTGATGCTTGATGAAAAGAAGATTGTCTAAAAAATTGGATTTGTTATAAAAATTACACATTAAGTCCAAAAAATGCAAGAAAAGGTAACAAATGCAAGATTAGAATGCTCCATAATAAGATCAGGTGCATATTTCATGTGAGCTTTTCTTTGGAGCAGAACTTTTCATTCGTAAAATGAAATTTCACATTTTCCTGAAGCGGTGCTGTAAAACTTGTGAGGTACCGCAACACGAAAATGACTAATCCAGGTAGAAGAGACGTTACCCGCTGGATGAACACTGCAGTGTTTTGGATCAGATCAGATTTGGAAAGTTTCTGAGGAGGAAGAAGCAACGACAGGACAAGTGAAATTAACCCAAATGCATGTTTATTGAAGTCAACAACTGAACTGGTATTTTAACAAAAGAACCAAATCAAACAAATACTGTATGAACATAACAGCCAACAGACGTAAACCCCCCCACAGCATGCGGTTGGGTCTTTGTCTTGGTGACATCATCAGCCATAGTACAAATTAACATACATGACAGCACTATTCTCATGTGATATGGATATTTATTCAAAAGGAAGACTTGTCATCCAAAATAATCCTTCTAAAAACAGAGAAGTTGTTTTAGTCATCGAAATAATAACGACATTTTTGTGAATGCAACACATGTAAAGAGTGTCTCCGGAGTCTGTTTGGGTCGATTAATACACACCTCACACTCATACACAAACACACATACACACACATATGTACAAATACACCATAGTCACAGACGTCATGCCTGCCCGTGCATATCCAGATATGTGTGTGGATGTGTATGTACCCAAGGTGTGTGTGCAAAGTGTGTATGTGGTGAGCTTGTACGAGTATCCAGTAAAGGCAACACTATATACATGAAATTATATAAAAATGGTTGTTGAAACAATAAAATATGCAAAAAAAAAACAAAAATAAAATTCTAACCTTCAAGTTTGGGAAAATCTAATTTCTTTTTTTAGAAAAAGCAAAGTGATTATCAATTGAAGTGAAATTAATTTAAGATTATGCACACCTTTTACAAAACATAATTTCAAAATCAATTTGTTTATACTACAAACAGAAAAAAGATGACTGGCAGCTAGTGTGCGACTGCCCGAAGAGGAAGTGGTGAGAGTCAAGTGGTGGGGCAGGACAGCTCGGTCTGACTGAAGAGGGGGGAAAGAAAAGCTGCTGTTTGCTGGCATCTGGTGACAGCTAGTCATTACTGCACTGATGCAATGAAATATGAATTAGACTGACTGCGTGTCCCACTTCAACTCCATTGTACCCATTGGAGAGGCAGAATGAGTCCTACTTTTCTTAGTGGTATTCAAAGGGCTGCAGGGTTGAGGAGGTACAGACGGGTTTAACTGGGACACGGCCTATGTTTGCAGATCAGAGAACAGCAGGGAGGTCAGTCGAGCAGACCGCCAGTCTCGTCTCAGGGGAGAAGCTTGTCGGCACTTGTCATCTCCAACACTATCTACATTTCCAACCGTTTCTCATGCAAGCTACATGCTAGCACATTAACTAAGACGAAGGACAGGACGATAAATTACAGGCAAATACAGGTCCATTAGTTTTTAAGAAGACACTACACTTCGTTGAGTATGAGGCAGGTATTCGTTTCTCCATTCACAGAGCAGAATTAGACTGGGGTTAGATACAAATCAAAGGTTACTCTTCAAAGTGGACAATAAACTCTGAGACGAAGCCCGTCCTCTGGTCTGCAGACATGAATACTGTGAAAAGCTGAGGAGCGTCGCAGAGCAAACGTGGGATAAAGAGTGTTCTGAAAAACGCGTTCGACATTGCGGTCGTCTGGTGCACGTCCAAACAGTCCCCGACTGAATGCAAACACTGTTTAAGCCAAGTTTACTACAGCGTCAGCTTAGCAACCCCAAATCCAAACCGAGAGCTCTAGGGGAGAAAACAACAAAAAAAAGATACAACAGCTGACCCTGCTTCAGGTCATGTTACCCTTTGTAGTATAGCTAGCTTATAGACACACTAGCTGGGCCACTCGCTTTCAAAGCAGCTAGCTAGGTAGCAGTTAACGACAATGCGGGGAAAGGTACGAAAAGCACGATCCCTGAACGTTCCCAAAGAGGGTGTACAAAAACTATCACAGACATAACTGTCTACGGGTAGACTGACAACAGCAAATGGATTCTTCTCCAAAACACTTCCCCAAAAACAAAAAGTGCCGCAGAGAGCCATCAGCGCACGCCAGCAAACCTACGAGGCGCTACTTCTACTGTACGTTTACATGGACTCCTGAATGAGAGAGAGAGAGACCAGCGAGGAGAATCGGACATCGATCAGAGATGGAGAGGGGGGGGGGCGAGACAAGGAGAAAGGAGTGATGAGGAGAGGAGAGACCGGGTGAAGGTGGATCAGGACGCAGACGGGATGATTGATTATAGAATGAAAAGGAATGGACGAGCAGAGCGGTGGGGACAAAAAAAAAAGAGGACATTTAAGTTCCTAAATGACTTTCTTCAGTGTTAGTGCAGGCCAGACTCCGGCTCGGCACCCTGCCCACCAAGCCAAACCTTGGCATGCGTACAGTCTGGAGCCCAGAGCCTCTTAGTTAGATTGCAATCAATTTCCACGACCGGGCCAAGTGGAGCTTGCCAGTGCCAAGGCGAACTCCCAACCTTAATAAAACACCGTTCATTTATGGGAACCTCTTGCTAAGCTGGTGAATGATTCCTGCTTGCAATAACACACACAGAGAAAAAGAAACAATCACATAAAGAGTTTTTTTGCCAGGAAGTTTGTCATAATGTATGTAGGCAGTCCTGTTTGGCCCCGTAGTGGAAAGCAAGCAAGCATTTTCACCTCCCCTGAAGCAGTGCCCATGCCAGCTTCTTAGAGGAAGTCATGATATCACCGCTCAATGGATTTAGCGCCAGGTGGCCTCGCCAAGACAAGCAGTCTGCTGCAGGGAGAATAATGGCGGAGTCATGCGCCGTGCTCGGCGAGAGCGGGGCCGAGTGAAAAGAGGACCAAGGAGGGCAGTGATACTCCAGGAAAACTCCAACAACACTTTGACACCTTTCGAAGCTGCGTTCGACCGAGGTTTTTTGCTACAGTTCAGTGTTCAGGAGCAAAAGGGGCCGACAAAGCGGGGGAGAAAATGGCGGCAGAGAGAAAGAGGAAAGAGGGGGGGTAAAAGAAGAAGTAAATCAACGAACAGCATCAAAACCTTCAACCTCAAAACCAGAAATTAGATTAATGGACTCCTGGACTGACAAACCGACAGACAAACTGTAAACTGTTAACACTGACAGTAACACACTGAGACGCTGAGGAGAGAACATTTCTCATAAGTCCCCAAAAAACAAAAAAAAGGAATAAAAGAAAAAGAAAAAAGGAAGGAAAACGTTCCTCATACAAATATTTGCAGTTAAGGTTAATTTTCATCGCAATGTCATCACCGTTATTTTTTTTTTTACCCCAGATATTGATAGATTCGACTCTGCATTTCCACGCATGTAATAAAAACAGGCAGGCTTTTTTTTAAGAGTATATAAGTTACTGAGATGCAGTAACAGACCGTATGAGATACAGGAGAGAGGGAGATGTAGAGAGAAAGAGAGGAGCGACAGAAGAAGGAGATACAGAGAGGACAGAGAGAGAGAGAGTGTATTTACAGCACACCAAACATTTTCTGTCAAGTAAAAAGAATGCTATATAATTCTATATATATATATTTATATATGTATACTGGAACCCCTCGGCTTGGTAGCGCAAGGCGGGAATGCTATTTTTGCATGAGTCTTGCATGTTGTGTGGCGCTGCGTTGCGGGATGTTCCAACTGCTCGTACCAAGGTTTGTAAGTGCGCAGGAAGAGGTCTGATGGCGTAAAAAGATTAAAGTGTGAGAGAGGGAGAGATTATGTTTGTCAGTCATAATTCGCTTTGGATGGATTCCTCTGCCACTATGGATGCTTACAGAGAGATACTGCCTTGTTAGATGGAGGGTGGATGAGGACACAAACGTGAAAAGACAGAGCTGGTTTGGTTTAAATGTCGAAGGAGACGGGTTTTGGCGTGGTCGTGAGAGGTGAAACATCAGCTCGGGATGCCGGAATGTGAGTTACAATTTTGCTTTTTCGAGGAGCCGACAGTTAGAGATAGGATGCGTGTGTAAAAATGTGTTAATGTCATTCAGAAATAATTCGGACGTGTTAGTAGGAGGCTCGTGTTTGTTAATCGGAGCATCTACGAGCATTCAAGTCTGTGTGAGAAGAGTTTTCCCCCAAACCGACTCGTGTATGTATGTGTGTTTGAGTGTGTGTGTGTGTGTGTTTGAGGGTGTAACTTCAGTTCGTCTGCATGGTCAGTGCAAAATCTCACTTCCCTGTATCAATGCAAAGAGGGTAGTACCAGTTGAAGCTCGACTCATCGCTTTATCCCGCCCACAGTTCTTGCCCTCCCTTCCCCTCCCCGTCATCCCTCCAACTGAGTGAAGAACTGAAGCGTCGTGAAAACAAATGGAGGTTTTTCTATCCCCATCACTCCTCCCCTCTCCTCTACTCCACGTCCACCACCACTCTGTCCTCTATCTAGATAAAGTACTCCTTCTTGTCCTCTGCTCCGGAGTGGCCTCCCTCTGCGTTGATGATGGCTGTGTCGGCGTCGGGGGCGTCGTCTGAGCCCTTGGCCTCGTGGGTCAGATATGTTCCTGTGGAGAGCAGAGGGGGGAAGAGACACAGAGTGTGAGAGAGAAAAGGGGGAGGGGAAATGAGATTGCTGAGACAGTAAAAGTCAAACACTGGAACTGTAAAATGGCTAAAGGCCAGCAGGACAGAGACTGTTATAAACCGAGGAGTGGCAAGATGTTCCAATATGATGTCTAAATTATCACCTCAGGTGCTTTCAGTAACTTCTGCTGCTTTTTTAGCGTTTAATGTTGGTGAATTACTGTGTAGTTAAGTTTTCTTCAGGTAGCACGGATGTAAGGAGACACAAAGTCCTGAGAACGGCTCATAAAAAGGTTTATCTGGTCAGGATAAAAGAGTTTCACCTGAAGGTTTCTTGAGTTATATTGGATCAGAACTAAGTCAGTTCAAATCAAACGCTCTTTGTTCAAAGACAAATGTTTGGGCTAAATTTCAGATATATAACCACTGATTTATCAGCATTTTTAATAATTATATTTCTGTGTTGAGTTAGCATCTGCTCACTGAATAATACAGTTAAAAGAGCAGTTCAAACTGAGGTTATATGTAACCTAGCCGTATAAATAAAGCTTTTTTCTTTTTCAGCCAAATCACAAAATCAATACTTACAAGGCTCCATCAAGCCTTTGTCATCCAAGTAAAACTCTGTCCCGTCCGGCAGGAGCTGATTCCCTCGCTAAGCCCCAAAGAGTAACTACATAACTCAACTTTATTTTCACAGTTTGACTCATAATGATCATACTGTACATTTATGTGTTACTTTTATGGAGAGAAAATGCGTTTTTGACCTCGGAAAGACAAAATAGTCTTAACTCAGTGTCCACTTAGCCAGGTGTGACAGTCTATATCATCCAAAGATGACTCAGGCATAGGTATGGAGCAGCCATGTGATTACAGCTGGTTTAGATACTGAACAAGCAACAGAAAAGAGTTAGTGGATGGCCGGAGAAAGATCAAGGACATCACACATCAGAGACCGTCTTTGAACACACCACGACCCGATCAAGTTGTGATCAACTGTGTGAAATTTTGTTGAAAGCTCCAAAAATGAACAAGTGGGACCTGAGTTAAGGTTATTCTGTCTGCAAACTGGTTTCAGTTTAAGAAGTGCGGCTGTCAGTTGTGTCGTCGGTTGCTGAAAACTATCTGCATCCAGGCTCACGTAATGGCAGTAAAAAGACCAAGTTTTCATGTGCTACAGTCCTTGTAATTGCTCACTCCTCCGCTGGCCTGCAGACTCGTACACACGAGGTCCCCGGACACTGAAGAGCGTCACACACTATCACCCCGAGATTCAACCCTTCTCTGCACAAGTGCCTTTACAATCCAGAGGGAGTCGCTAATGCAACGGCACGGAAATGATCCCTCACGGACTTGGCATCTGTGAACACTGGCCACCAAGCATTTGTGTTCAATATTCTGGACCAGCTGGAGGCACTGGAGCTGTAGATTGAATCTGGCACACTGTGATGTTGTTGGTGGTGGTGGGCAAGTTTTTATCAGCTGCACCACCTGGGCACTGGAACATGTCTTTAGCAGCCTTTAAATTTCACGTGTCGCCTGCTGTCTCCTCTTCACGGAGCACGTGAGCAACTAACTAACATCATGGAAGCAATTATGTTTCTACCACACTCCCGTATTTGACCATGTAATTGAAAATATGCTGCTGAAACATTGCTGACGACAGCAAATCTAATCACACGGGAAGTTGTTTGAAGCAAACTGCATTAAGAGGCAATGAATAAACATCCACTTATTGTCATTCATTAATTTTCTTATGCTGCTTTCAGAGTGAAATCAGTGAGGTTGATGCTTTGAATCCATATTTAGGTATGAGTGCATTCCTGTGTCCTTACATTTGGATGCATATGCATGTTTGTAAGTGCAAGATCCTGTCTCGGTATGCATGTATCCATATTTATGCAAGTGTATCTCGGTGTACGCTCATGCATGCATGCATGAGTGTGTCTGTGTGGGTGAGTGTGTGAGCAGTTGACCTTTGTGTCTGATGAGGTATCTGCCGAGGACAATGAGGAGGCAAAGCAGGATGAAGACGATAACAGCAACCACCCCTCCGATCACAGCGTGGTCCACCCCCGAGGAGGTCGACATGGCTGTGGGGTCTTAAGAAGAGGATGATCGGACGGAGAGGAGAGAAGAGAGAGGAGACAGGAGAAAAGGAAGTAAATACAAGACAATGGGAGTAATAATGAGAGACAGGGAAGGGGAGAGTTGATGAAAACAAAGAGACAAAGAGCAGCAGAAAAATCAGGTAGAGACAGGGAGAAATAAGGGGAGAGACAGAGATTGAGGACCAAGAGGGAAGGGGATGGCGGATGAATATTGGTGGAAAAGGGAGATGGATGATGAAAGGTTGCAGAAACAGAGTAAGAGGGAGAGAGAGAATAATGGGGGGAGTGACAGAGAGGAGGCAGAAAGAAAAGAAAAGAACAGGAAAGAGGACTCGTCAGTATATAATACCCAGCACAGTGACAAACCTTCAGAAAACAAAGACAAGGATACGAAAAAACAGTCAGGCGAAAGAAAAGTGGCCACCTGGTCACCCTCCATTAAAACAGTGTTCGTGACCAACGTGCAACAGATGATTCTGTGCAGTCTGCAAGTCCCAATCACTTGTAAAAACCTTGTGCTGGGAGCGCACACTGCTGATGTCAGGTGAAATCCTTGCCTCCTTCAAGCTGTGATGATTTCCATCTTTTCAGTTTAACTGAAGGATTTTATGGTCGTGTATGGTTTGGGGAACTTTGAAATTCCTTAATATGAGTGTGCAGTCCAAGGCTGGATTTCAAAACAGGTATGTGTGCCAGGACCCCCCAAAAGCCCCAGACTCAGTTTTTGGAATAATTTTTCACAGATACAAATATAAAGATCCAACCCTGAACGTTATTTTTAAGTTCATATCAGGTTCGTCCATCATGTTCCCAGAACGTTTTCAGGAACTTTTTGGGTGGTCCAAACCAGACGTTATATTTTGATCTGTGCATCACCTTCCCAGAACGCTTTCAAACCTCTCACAGAAACTTTTGCAGAACGTTTTAGGAACTTAGCAAGCGCCATCTGAACATTTTTACACCATTAAACATTCATGTCTAATGAATTTCACTTCTAAAAATTCTTGAGCAGGATGTTAAGTGTTGCTGTGGTAGACCTGGTTTGGCAGATCATTTAAATCAAAATATAGAATTTCTGTGTATTATTTATTTCTGCTGATGTCCGCGAAGCATGCAAGAAGTAAGACTATCTCAGTTCTTTAGGAATCACAGATGTTTTCATCCTAATAATGACTTAATGTGCCTAATACATTTTGAAATACAGTAACAAAGAGGATGTCACTCTGTCCATAATGCACCTTTATTTTCTTACAAAACGGAGCCAGCATCACGTACTGAAGTGGCATTATTGGTACCTTGGAATTTAATTAAAACACGGCGGATGGAAAGAATGAATCTTAGTATGCAATTAAAACCTCAATAAATTAATTAATTTTAATGAAAAACAATAAAATATATGCTGTTGAAAGGACGCTTGTGGGCAAAGACAGAGCTCAGTAACTGTCTCTTCATCTTCATCACCCTGACTGGTGCAGGAGGTTCTTCTTCCACTGACAAATTCACGAGTAACAATATTTACTAATCATTTACTTGCAGTGGATTATTTTCATAATGTGGTATTAGTATTTTTACTTGCATACAGCATCTAAATACTTATTCTAACACTGCAGGCACACCATATTTAATTAGGAACATGGTATAAAAACATGCAAACAAGAGGCAGCCATTTACAACATAGCTACTGCTGACTACAATTAGCTGATAATTAGCCTGATCAGCAACAATCAGTAATCACTGCACACATTACTAGACTGTACAACAGTAATAAAAATAATAACTAACAGCCCTCAATGTCAGGCGCTTAAGCAGCTACCTTGTGTTTATGGTGACAATACTTAAAATACATCTGTTTGAACTTACTGTACGTCAAACTTAAGAGTCTATAATTGGCAAAGGCAGATGTGATATATTATATTTTCTAAAATGATGTTGTAATTATATACCCATAAGCAAACATTCTCATTAAGCCCTCATTGAAACGTTGTCATATGACCTCATGGGAAGCCATGTTACCATCAGAGAACAAATACTAACTGTACATCTGAAGTTGTCGAGGGAACGTACGACCAGCCTAGATGCAGCCCTAAATGGAGCGTTCCCACGCGGCTAACAGGAAACCATATGGCGGCGTTCTCTTCAGATTCCCAGCGTCCTCTTTGTAATGTTGCAATGCGACTGTAAATGAACCAAAATGGAATGTCCCCCTATAGGCATATCAGGAATGTTATTACATGCCAACGTAGACTCATATGTGAATGTTCTGATTAGGTCCTCCATGAATTGTTCTCATATGATTAAGAGGGGACCAGAAATTAACGTTCTGATTAAAGCCCTCAATGATACTTTCGTATATGACCAAGAGGGGACCATCGGCTAATGTTCTGATTAACCCCGTAACAAAATGTTCTCATTTGACCAAGACAGGAAAAGGGGTCCCAAAAGTCCTCTCTGTGAAGACACGTTACTATAAAAGAAGTCATGTAGGGAAAGTGTAAACCACTTGGATGCAGTCCCAGATTAAACATTCCCATGTGACAAACAGGGCAGGAAATTTCAGGATGGTTCCCAATATTCTTTAAAGGTTCAGCACCCGATACATTACCTGGAATATATTCTCTACTCTATACTTGTATGCATTCTAGAGATTATAGATTATTTGGTTGGGAAAGGTTGAAGATAAAGTTTACAGTTCATGGTGGTGAAGCTGAAAACAAGTCACTTTTCTGTTTCTGTTTTTTTTTTTAGATGCAAGTTTTTCACCCAGCAGCAACAGATTTGATTTTTCCTCCCAGTTCACCTCGCTTCAGTCACTTTAGCTACTTGGCCCTCAGAGAAGAAAGCAATCTGCGCGGAAATAATTTGATACATCATTTATTTCGCCTGACTTTTCAGACCGGACCAGACTGGAACGTCGGCGTCAGTTTGAAAGTCACTCGGATAGGCACGACTTAAAAGCAGCAAATTCTCATCCTGAAGAGCTTAAGAAGAGTTAAAAAAAAAGAAAGAAAACAGATAATGGAGGAATAAAAACGACAAATGGTTTGGCTTTCACTTGGTGAGAGTTTGAAGGGTAAAAAACAATGTGCATGGCAAGGATTCAACCAGTAACAGGAAGAAACATCTAGATTATACATCCACTCAGAGAACAGGTACTGAAGAGGCACAGCAACAGCCACTGACAACCAGAAATGTAGACAAAACTGAAGCCGGAGAAGGAAGAAAGGAAAGAACACTTTACAACCAGCTGGGACACCAAATGATGGGTAGAACAGCCAATTTTGGAGGAAAAGTCACATTTCAGCCAGTTAGAGAAGTGAAGGGGCCTGACAACAGCCAACCAGAGGCCAGGCGCAGACAGAGAACAGGAGAAGAGGGGGAGAGGAGCGGTGGTGGAGAGGAGAGACTGAGCACCAGTCAGAATGACACACACACACACAGAAAGTCAAACACACACTCCGGCTGGCCGGCGTGGAGGTGAGAGGGGCATGCTGACGAGGCAAGACTGAGAATGAGCCCATAAATCCTGCTGTCAGCATCAAAGGAAAGCAGACAAGACCCAAGAACACCTCGAAGCCTGACCCCCTCCCCTCCCTCGCAGCACACACACACACACACAGAAACACACACACATAGAGAAACACACAGAGAGGAAGTGAAACACTGTGTAAATGACTTGTACCACTTAAGAGGTCATGCTTGTGTGTGTCTCTGTGTGATAGATGTGAGCGCCTGGCATGAATGGCGCTGAGGTGAATGTGTGAACATGAGTGTGTGCTTGTGTTTTGAGCCTGTCTGTGCATGTATGAGAAACAACAAAGAATTATGTGGGCAGGAGTATGAAATATTCATCCCTCTGCTTTCAAAGTTCAAAGTGTCCCCAGACTATTTTTTTTTTCCAGAGTGATAGACAGACGAAACCAGACAGAACTACAAACAGTCAGACCTACAGATGGACAGACAGACAAAAAGTTAGAATTACAGAAAGTCAGAACGACAGGTGACTGGCGGAAAAAGTTATACCTGTGATGTTGGCTGCAGCATCTTCTCAAGTGGATGAATAGATGGATTGTTGGATGTTTAGATTGATGAATGGATGGATGAATGGATAGACGGTTGGTTAGATGAATGGAGGAGTTTGTGTCGGCGCGGTTAGGGTAAGGGATTATTAACAGGAAGAAAGAGGGGAAACAAGAAAAAAAAGCCATCAAACAGCTGCGACAAGGCCACACGAATGCCACTTTTTTCTTCACTTTATGTTTCACAAAGTCTGCTCTCGCTGCCAGCTTTGAGTGCGTGCTTGCATGTGCGGGTGTTTGCGTGTAAAACAAACTCGCAGTGCCTTTGACTGCTCCACAATGCAAGCACAGTTTGTGTGTCGAAGAAAAAGAATAGCAAAGCAGTAACTTGGATGGTGTTTGTTTTTCCACTCCATTACTAAGCTGCTCGCATCTCGTCTGTTTGCAAGTGTGAGTGCAAGTGTGTAACTCAGATGGTTTTACCTGTGAAAGTGTACACTCCATTCAGCCGGACGGAAACTGAGGGAGTAAGGGTGGAGGCGGGGGAGGGGTAGGAGGGAGTCGCAGCGGGAGGAGCGATGCTTGCGGAGGAGGATGGAGAGGAGTCGGGAGAGAAAGGAAGGTCGGGGAAGAGGGCGTTGGAGAGGGTGGTGGTGGTGGTGAATTCAGTGATTGTGGTTGAAACGTCAGCCGCGTAGGTGGTGGGAGAAGGGGAGGCGTCGGTGGAGGAGGAGGTGGTGGTGATGATGTCAGGGGAGGAGGAGGAGAAGTAAATGGGATCAGAGCCGGAGCCAGAGAAGATGTCAGGAGGAGAGGAGGATGGGAAGGAAGAGGAGGAGGAGGTTGAAGAGTCAAGGGAGGGGGTGGTGGTGTCCAGGGAGTCTGGGTCCATAGGATCTTGGGAGGAGGAAGAGGAGGAGGAGGAGGTGTGGGAAATGAGCAAGCGAAGCGCCAAAAAAAAAAAATGGCCATGGATCGAACGAACGGGACACATGAAAGTGAAGGGAAAGAAGCGCAAGAACGAGCGATAAAGCGGTTGGATGGCAAGCGGTGGCGGTGGTGGTTGTGGTGGCGCGGTTGGATGAGATAAAAAAAAAAAAACAAACAAAAAGAAGAGGAAAGAAACGAAAGAAAATCAGAAGAGAAAAAAGATGGAAGTACAAGCAAAAGCCAGAACAAACGACAGGAAATAAAAAAACGTGATGAAGAAACGTAAAAGAAGAAGACATCCCCATCCTTTCTCTACATCAGCCCTCCAAACATCCCTCTTTGTTATTTGTTCTTCCCTCCCTCTGGTCATGCTTTCTTGTTACCTTGCACCAGGAGTGTGTACTCCCCCTGGCTGTGTCCGATGCTATTGCGAGCTTCGCAGAGGTAGACGCCATTATCTGATTTGTTGAGCATCTCGAAGCGCAGGTAAGCACCATCTGCTTTGGCCAGTGGGGGGAGCTCTCCATCCTTCTTCTTCCAATCGTAGGCGGTGGGCCTGAGACGAGAGAGAGAAAGAGACACACAGAGAAGAGAATCCTGAGTTGAACTGTACATCATCTGCACATTTTGGCAAAAAAAAGAAGAAAGAAAAAAGGGGAGAGCAACTAAAAGTAAAAAAATCAAAAGAAGACTGTGACAAGTGCTGCAGGAGCAAGAGAAAATTATCAAGGGTGAAGTGGAGATGCTAAGAAAAAGAGAAGAAGTGGTCGAAGGAGAGGGGAGGCTGAGAGGAGCAAACATGGAGAGAGAAAAGATAAAAGCAAGGCAGGAGAATAAGAACGAATAAGAGCAGACGGTAAAAATGGGGAAAATGATGGAGAGAAGGGTGGTGCAGCTTGAAAATAGATTCAAAGAGATGGAGGGAGAGGAAGAAGACAACAGAACAAAGATCAGCATTTCAAATCGGCCTGCGTTAAAAAAAAATCCATTCTGCATAACAGATTGTGTATGAGAGAGATAGCGAGACGTGCCTTGATAAAAGAATCAATTATGTAAATGTGCAAGTCCTTAAGCGGTGTACAGTAATTACAATGACGGGGAGTCTGAATCGGGGACAGACCTGAATGGGTTGCACTGATTAATCGCTCTTCGAAATGTGAGAGAAAAAAAAAAAAAAACTTCAGCGACACCTAAAGGCGCAATAAGTAACTTCACAGTCAGGGAGGACACGTGCTTATTTGTGGCTGTACGGTAACTGTTAAAGGCAGGAGCATGACATGTTTGAGACCAAGCCTCCTTCAGACAAATATTTTAAAATCTAGCTGAGTAAAACTGACAACAGCTCTGTCTGCTCTCGCTGCTGCTGCAGGGCAACTGAGCGAAAGCTAATCGAAACATGGAGCGCTCCCCCGGCACCTGCTGCTGAGCAAACACATGGGAGGCTCACCATGAAGCTCAAACTTTTGAATATATGTCATCTGAAGAATGTAAAACCTAACAATGGTTTAAAAAAAAGAGCTCTCGTGTTCAGTCATCTGTCTCGCGGCAAATAAAAAAAAAAAAGAACATTTAACCATAAAGCTTTTAAAAAAAAAACCCCGTCTGATGTTTGGCTACATCGTCTGGTTACCTGCAATAAAATGTAATCAGCTGTTGTATTACACCGCCTCCAAATGCCAGATAATATGCAATTAACTGAACAATTAACTTCACATTTACAGGCTGTAACTGGAGTTGTGTTATTAAACATAATGCTCAAAAGTCAATCTCTATTATACAGCAGGTGGTTTAAGTGCAGCGAGCTGATTGGTCCGACCGCGTCGATGGTTTCCATCTCGCATGTTTAGGATCCGGGCTCTTGTTCTCGGCTGTGAGCTCTGCTTAAGTGGAAACTTTTTTTTTCAATTACAATGCATGCATTAGTAAACACCGCACAAAAGTCATGATACGCTTGAAGACATTCCTTATTGCAATTATGGGTACTTTGCTGCTGCAAATTCCTCCTCCCCTAGAACCATTATCATGCTAAAGAATTAGCCATTGGGTGTTTTTGTTAAAATATTAATATGGGGTTTTGCTAATTTATGTTAATGTTGAAAATCTTTGTGATCCAACACTTATTTCTACAAAACATATCTATCAAATGATTAGTATCTGTGCAGGAATTATTAAAGTTAAAGAAGACTGGTGTTTTTTTTTTAAGGCTCAGCAGCAAGCGAGCGTCTGTCTCAGTTCTCACAACCCTCCTTCATAAACCCTGCTCTTCTTCTCCCTCCTCTCCCAGTGGGCAGCACAGCAGCTCAGTGGTCAGCGCCGTGGCCTCACAGCAAGAAGTGTATGAATCGTGGCCTCTCCAAGTCCCTTCCATGTGTGAGTTTCTCCCCGTGATTGCGTGGATCTCCGCTGGATGCTCCACAATCAAAGACAGGCATGCACGTGAGTCTCGGCCCCCGGGTTCATACGCTACAGCCACATCATGACTCTAATCAAGCTCTGGTTCATCCCCGTGCATGGACTCCAATCATCCCGCCATACGCAACCTCTACCAACACCTGAACCCTCCACGACCCCTAATCATCCCACAGAACAGAACGCTCATCTCATCCCTCCTGAATCCTCTTTGCTGACGGAATAAAGCTCTTTTTTTTTTGGTTCTTATTTTCAACAAATCCCTGAGAAGTCCAACAACACATTAATCCAATTACTTTCTGACTTCCCTCCCGAGTCTGTGGCGCTCTGTCCCAAGGCCACCGGTTCCTACGAGAAGATCTACATCACTTTTCTTGAATAAATAATGGATGGCATGACTTATCACCTGACTCTGCTGCAATATAGTTTCATTTACAAAAAGGCTAAGCAATTCCCTGAAACTGCGGGACTCTAGTGAGTCAAACAGGAGTACAGTGCATTTATAGGGGACAGTTTGAACTGTAAATTAATGCTCATCAAGTACACTAACGAATGTTTTCAACAGCAGGGCTCAGAATAGGGAATAAACCAGGACGCCCATAGTAACAAGGGAAAGGTCACTGAGTGCAACGATGTGGCTTGTTGAGTTTTAGCAGCTGTTGGACACTAGAGCAGAATAAACTGTATCAACCCTCGGATACACGGACAGTACTCGTGGGGAGGATCGATCATTGTTTGTTTTGCTCTTTTCATGGGATTTGTTAAGAATAAGAGAAATACAGCGTAGAACGCGGCCGGCGTTAACCTTTCACAGGTTACAGATTACTGTAATCCTGTTACATGTCCCCTGCTGTTTTCTAACCGTGGCTATGACCTTGAATGCATAAGGAAGCTTGCACTTAAGAGGCCGTAGTTATGCAAAGCTTTTTTTTTAGCTGTAAATGTGTTAAGTGAACAGTCTTAGGGAGTTTCATTCGGTTAAATGACTTCAAGCGCTGAAATGTGATGCAATTGCAAGCACTCCCGGTGCTGTGCTGATCGAATAGATGGGAAATATAATAGAATGTAGAGCACAAATTCTTTTCTCTTGTATTAGAGAGCTCTTGCCGCCGGGCGTCAAGGAAACACAGGGTAGAATTTGATACGGTAAGTTATTCTTTTGAACCTGACAGGATGTGACCACGGAGAGAAAAATGTGTATCACAGAATGGAGTGCGACATTCATTGAGTTTGATTGCGGAGGGCAGCTCGGGGAGAGGACGCGGGGATCTGACTGGCTGGGTGTGTCAGAGGAAAAAGGTGCCGTCGTGGTGATTGGGTTTTGACTGACAACGGCGGAGGGGGGGGTAACCTGTATCTGATTTGAGTGGACTCTAGCTCATCCACAAGCAGCGGTGCACATAACTGAGCATCCACCCAACCCCTCCCACCCCATCCACCACCACCACCTCTCTCTCGCACACATACACAGACACACTGGATTTTTCTTGTTTGCTCTCCCTCTCTTTCTGTCTTAGTCATTCCCCGCTTGTCACCAAATCTTTCTGTCGCCTCTCTGCCCACGCTTTTCTCCACTTTCTCCCTCTACCTCTACCTCTCCTGTCGGTTTGTTTTCCTTCCCTCTCTACCCTGTCCTTCCTTTATCATTTTTTTTGTGCCTTAGTCTCACATTTTCTCTTCTTCTATAGCCTCCTTGTTTTTTTGTTTTTTTTTAACATGCAGCCTCTGCCACTCAGCGGACGCTTTTATCTTAAGCCTCTGTTAGGAACATTTTTAGAATGGGTGATCCCAGCGGGAGCTAAAATCCTGAACCCTTGCACTGTCAGGGCCATTTTAAGCTGCACAGAACAATTTATTTACCATGGAAGGGTATTTCTAACAAAGAACATACAACATCCGCAGAGTCTAATTGTATCACAAATAAATACGCTTCTGGCCTAGGTGGTCCTCGTGGGAACCGAACCCCTGACACTCTGTTCACACCTCGCCTTTCTCCTGTCTATAATTTATTGACTCCCTTGCAGCCTGTAAAAGCACGTACATGCGATGACAGTCACCTCCTCCTTCCCCGCCCCCTATCTGTTCCACCTGCCAATCAAACTAAATGGTTAGTCTTATTCCCAGCTACTCCTGTGATGAGCTGACAGGGGCAGAGAGAGGGGGGGTGATAGGAGAGCAGAACAGGAGGAAGAGGACGAGGAGGAGGAGGAGGCGTGTTGGGGGGGAGTTTAGAGGAGAAAGGTGTGAAGGGAGATAGAGGAGAGTTATAGGAAAGGATGAGGCGAGGTGGAGGAGGAGGGCAGGGAGGCGTCGTGACAAGGCGGAGAGGAGCGAACGAGCCATGAGTGACACGGCAGCGGAGAGATACCTGATGATGGAGGGATGGAGGGAGAGAAGGGAGGGAGGGGGAGGGAGGGCGAGTGGATCGATATGGCTGGTTGGTTGGAGGTTCATCTATAATGCAGAAAGGCCAGGGGAAAGAGGGTATTTGTGTGGGCAGGATTTAAGACCAGGGTTTGTTTCTGTGTGTGTGTGTGCAGTGTCAGAATAATTGTGCACACACTGTATCAGCAAACACCCAAGAGCTTGTACGAGCAGGTGTTTTTCGCTGACTGCACCCATGTGTGTGTTTATGTACGTGTCATGTTGGAACAAGCGACTACATGCACGTGGAGGCGTCAGAAAAATTGAACATGTTAATGTGTGATTGCTCGCGTGTGTACATCGCAGGTGTGTCAAGGGTTCTTTTATGTTTGTTGATTCGGTTCCTGCCGTGTAATTTGAAACCTTTTCAGCAGCTTAATGCGGCTTTTGTTTCCACGTTTGTCTGCTTCTTTATATGCTGATCTGAAGTGCCTCGAAAGTCTATTGAGACCCTCTACATGACTGCGGTGGAAGCTTTGATTGAAGCAAGGACAGCACAATCCAAGCTGCCCTGTTTATTAGAGTCAGGACTTCCATTAATCGCGGTTTAATGAGAGAAAAAAGACAAGCCGAGTTCCTAAATTTGGAGGAAGGATCAGCTGGATATGCATGATAATGTATTGGGATATGTACTCAGATTTATTCGACACAAAAACTCACACCTGGTCCGAGTTCAAGGTGAGAGATTACATTAGTAGTGGCTGAGAAAAGATAATAAAAAAAAGCACCATCGGAAAGGACGCTACATAAAACCTGAACTAACTGTCTGTCCCAGAGAGTGCTCAGAAAAATAGCAGCATCAATCATCTGCTCAAATACTAAAAAAAATATTTATGCTTTCATCACCGGCGATCTGTTGAGGTGCTGTGAATGAGCAAAGCTGGAGATCTCAAAAAGTGTCTGACTTTGACAGCAAACAGAGGAAGACAGTCAGCGTCAGTAGCCATGATTACCTTTCCCAGCCCTTAACAAAGGGCAGATCAGAAGTTATTCATGTAAGTAGCTTTCGAAGGAAGTGACATTTTCTAATTAAGATGCGAGGATGTGTTGGTCCATCTGCGGTAAACAAACAGGAAACTCTTTAGTGAAGCTCATCTGAGAATTGCATTTGCAAGAATCTGCCTGTCATCATACAGATATGCCAAATGAACACTATGGCACTGGCATACAGAACGAACCACATGTACTATTAAGTCCTCCAACTTGCCAGACTCCTGTAAAAATCATCACAACTCACTACTTGTTGGCACAGAGACGAAAAGCTTCAGTTACTGTATAATGCAAACCGCCTGGAAATGTTGGAGCACGCCGTGATTTTATAAAACGATATTGAATAAAGGATACTGTTTGGATGTTTTGTTTATTTAATGACTTAAATTTGTATTTAATCATTTTTTGCGCCGTTATATTGAAGCCAATAAACGAAGCAATAATCGCATCTGTGTACATGTGAAGGAAATGAAGTCGGTAGATGACTGTGTATGTGTGTAAGTAAGCATCAGCTGAGTTGGAGTCTAGACCGTGTGTGTGTGTGTGTGTGTGTGTGTGTGTGAAATGGTGTGTGTCTTACTCGGGGTTGCTGTTGCCCAAACAATGAAGATGAAACTTCTCCCCCTCTCTCGGCAGATCGCTCTCAGGCAGGATCTCAACGATTGGGGAATCTGTAAGTGGAAGACAAACACACACACACACACACACATTCACACACACACACAGAGTAGTTACATAACACAGGACTCATAAGTGTACAGACATGGACACGGCGCCAATAGTCTCATTCATCTCTGTCTCCATCTACTCCCATCTGCATCCTGTAGGCGTCACCATCTCTCTGCCTCCCACAATGACATAACCCCCTTACACAACGACATCGCTTTCCCTCGGCGATGCAGTGCCGTCGTCTCGTCCACAGGGTGGCGGCACAGACACGGACTCCGACTTGGTTCCGTTTATAGTTTCATTTCAGATGATAACCTGCTCGTCTTATCTACTGTGACTCAACTCTGGGCAAGTGCACGAGCAGAGGAAGGTTAAATTCCTGTGCGGTCATTATTATAGGTGGCTAATGTGAAATTACTGGAGCAGAGATCAAACTGCAAAGGGGGAGAAAATGTGCTTATACTGCCCAATAAAAGAGACGAGCAAGGCAGAAATAAAAAACAGCAGTTTGAGGTTTCAATGTGCATCCGTCTCCTTCTCTTCCCCCTCAGCATCCTCTGTGTCCCCCCCGCCCCACCTCCCCGCCTCTCCACCCCATTTCCCAGTTGACTCACACAACACCCGCAGAGCCTGCTCACTCCTCTTGTCCCCGGGGGCGAGAGAGGGATGGTCGACGGCACAGGTGATGAGGGCTTTGTCGTCGCTGCGGCTCACCTCCAGGGTGAGCTCGCTGCTCACGTTGTATGTGGGATCGTCTGGAACGGGCTCGACCACGTCTGGACGTCCTGAGGTGAAAAAAAAAAACAGAAAGAAGGGGGACAAGAAAGGGAGGGGGGCGGTCAGGAGGGAAGCGTCTGCATCTTAACTGGGGACTAGTCTCACACAGATACAAAAATACACACCAGACGTGAACTAAGGAAGCAAAAAAAAGAAAAAGGTTCTTTTACAGCAATTAGGATGTGAGGGTTTCATGTTGTAGAACTGTACAGAACAGCGCTGACCCCCATTTGTTCCTATTAAATGAAAAATGCCTTTTCTGTGCAGTTACCTTGTGCCTCTGGGTGTTTTGTTCTGCTATCTATCACTATATGCCACGTACACTGTAGGTCTAAGACTGCATTTCCTCACATTTCTAAAGCAATATCACACATTTCCTCACTAAAAGGATCAATTCTTTCTGCTGACTCATTCGGGGGATGTATACAAATGTTTTATCCCCTAAAATGTGATCACACAGAACCTGCAGGGCTATGCTCTCTTCAAGGTTAGCAGATCTAACAGCAGGTGCGCAGTCAATTAGTGCTGGCATGTCGTATTAGTCAATTAGTGGAGCAACAGAAAATTAATAAACAGCAATTTTTGTGATTATTTAATGTTCTAATCAAGTTAAACTGCCACAAATCCACAAATCTTTGTTTAATATTGAAGATCTTTTTCAGTTTTTGGACTGCCGTTCAGGAAAAGTGATGCAATTTGAAGATAGCATCTTGTGCTGTTTTCTGACGTTTTAATCTATTCATCAAAAAAAAAAAAAGCTAATCTTCAGATGAATCAGTGATGAGAATAACCATTAGCTACAACCCTAAGTTTGTTCCACTTTCCAAAATGTTGTCAGTCAGGTTGAACTCACTTTTCTATGAAGGTATAAATCAGAGCTTGCGTCAATCAAACATCCTCCGACAGCGTCTTTGTTCACGAGGAGCCATGTAAAGAAACCGACTGATTTCACTTACGTAATGCAACAGCAGTTAACTGCATGCAGCGAGCTCATGTTTACAAACCAGGCCTGCCTGTGATGCTTCGAGCTGAAGGACACCAAAGGGACGAGAGAGGCTAAAGATCTAATGTTGCTAAGTCCAGCTTTCTCTGGACTCACTTGCTCGCTGTTGCTTAGGAAACCACTTGCATTTCACATGATGTAATCCATCACCAAGGACCTGAGCCTATACCCAGAACAGAGCTGTATATTTTGCAAATAAAGTGAATCTATAGCATCTTAACGGCAAGCTGTTGCGGCCATATTTTGTTATTTAGTAGGATAAAACAGGGCTGTTTTTATGCTTTGCCTTATAAGTTATTATATGCATAGATTTTAATAGAGACACTTTCTGTGTCTGCTGCTGTTTCCCTTTCTTTATATATATATTTCACATTCCTGGCAGAACCCACAGCAGTCTGTGCAGAATAAAAAGAAGAACTGGGCCGGTGCAGGTAAGTCTGAGCTGCAGCAGCAGCCAGTAGAGTAAGACAAAGTATGAAAGCATAAACACAGTGGAGACTGTCATCCGGAGATCGCACTCTATTGTAAGAGAAAATATCAAACTGGGTGGTCAGACCGTGAAAGTGGTTGGCGAATCTTGGAAAGTGGACCGGAACCTTATCACCTTCTCCGTGCATGGGCTGGCACACGCACACAAACGCATGCACACACAAGCATGAGCACATGTAGGTCAAGCTCATGAATAACATATACACAGAGGAGACAGAGATAGTGGCAGGGGAGTGGGTTGGAAAACACACACTTGCTGGCATGTGCGCACACACACCTTTTCCCCCACTGTCTCACCTTTTTCCTCGTTCTCAAACACACAGATATTACAGACCCTTCCTCCTCCTCTTCCTCCTCCTCTAGAGAACTCTTCAAATACCGCTGAATCTAATGACATCTCTCTTTTTATTACCATAACCAGTCCTCTGACCCCCAGAGAAAATTAGTTTACTTTCCAGGTGCATTTCAATAATCCTACGCCACTCAGGAGTCTTCTCATCACTATCCCCTCTCTCTTTCTCGGCACACACGAATATGTACATCGTATTTATTAAAGAGCGTGGATCTCAAAAAGCAGAATGAAGATTTCCTGTTTGTTTACTCGCTGACTCTCGTGTACAGCTTTTTTGAGATCACACTATTCAGTTTTAATAAGTTTTTTAGGCCCAAGGGGTCACTGAATTGACTCAACGCATTCATTAAGGCCAAAAAAAAAATACGATACAGTCCATTTAAGCAGTTTCTCCCAAGACAGCGGTGATGCACATTTATTCATAATTCACATTTCCTCAGCTCATTATTAGATAATCAGGGAAGATTTGCATGTCAGCTGCTGCAAGCGGAGCAACAAGCAAAGCGGTAACAGGTTGTGTTACACTGGATTAGATACAAGCTGACAGATTCCACCTCTTAAAGGATCAGCTCACACAGATTACACCAAAATGCAGATTTGAGTCGCTCAGATCGTTTTTGTTTTTTGGAGAAATTCTTCTGAACGTCTTTTAATTGCAGAGGCAGAAACCTTTGTGACTTTTCAAAATAAAATCTGCATCGCTACAGAAGTTGTAAGTGAGAATATGTGATCCAGGTGAACCGACCCTTTGATTGCGGTTAAGTATTTTGTGTCTTGACGCCACAGAAAATGATCACCTTCCCTGCAGCTCTAGAGCTCTCCCTCTCATTGTTTTGATCTCCAGGCCCGGCAATCTGACTGTTTTGTTTAACTCTCACCTTTCTCGGTTATAGAGTTATTTCCAGCAGCAGACAGCTGTTTTCAGCTCTGCTAAGCACACTGTACACTGCCTGTCCAACACCAAACATCAGACAGACACAGTTGGCAACTAGCTGGTGAACAAAGCAGAGTATTTAGCAGCTCGAGAGCCAAATATTTCCCTCAGGAGCTAGCGAAGATTAAAACAGAGACAAAAGAGAGGGTGGATAGTGGACTAAACTTCATCAGGTGGCACGATAACGTTGCTCCACACCTGCTAAACGTGTATAGAAGCAAATTTTGCCATTGCACCACTTCAGCATAGCAACTTTATGAGGTGACAACATGCCAGTGCTGGTTGCGGCGGCTCCCAGGAGGCCAAAATATCAGGCAGCGCTTTCATTTATATGCAGTCTATGAAAGAAATCAAGTAGCTGGGTGGCACATGAAGTATAAGTAGACTGTAGCACAGCATGGAGCAGATAATATGATGCAGTGATGATAGATAAAAATAAAGGTGTGAAAAGTGATGGCTGATGAGTGTTAAATATAAAGCAAACGGAACATAAAGCGCAGGCAGATTTGCAGCACAGCATAGATACATTAACGCCTCTTTGAGAGAGCTTAAATAGACCTTTAACAACAAGACAACAAGAAACGACGCACTCTGCACCATCACATCATGTGTGCGGCCAAATTATATTATATTATAAGTTTATGACATCATTGAAATATTCCACAAAAATACCAAATCATTACACGGACATATATGATCAAAGTTAAGCTTTTAATGGCCGATAAATCATTAAAAATAAATATCAATATTAAATCAGTGGAATTATCTGCTGCATTCTCTTTCTTTAATATTTTAGCTCCAGCTCCGGCACCTGCTAAAATTTTTATGTGATGCGCGTACTTTTTTATTAAAACTCCTATTCCTCGATTAACAAGGTGGCCAATTGGCACATCCTTGAGACTAAGTTCCCCCAAGGTGGTGATGCCATGCAGATGAGGTGCTGGCGCCGCTGATGCTTCAACCCTCGAGTGTACAACCCACCATAAAATAATCATATTTGGAGAATCAAACAACTGGATGCAGCAATTACTGAGTCCAGCATGTTTGGGCCTTGAAGGATCGTGAAGTCTTTCTTGTGACCACAGGGTCTAGATTAGAGCTGAAACAATTAGTCAATTAATTGATTAGTGGATGGAACCAAAATCATTTAGTCTAATAATAAGATGGAAAAAATTAATCTGCTAGCATGAGAAGGAAGCTTTACGTGTTTTTCATGCAAAATAACAAAATAAAGCCATTTAACAGTGACTCAAGTCAAAGGAAATGATTGAAAGACTGTTGATCTGTGTGTAAAAGGATCCATCCGAGTGACATTTTCTTTACATTTCTTATATACATAATAATATTTGGAATAACAGTAAACACAAACAGAGATTTATTACAGTCAAACTTTTTGCATTCTTTGCTGAGTCCGCACCCTCCCACCCACAACAGTTTAATCAATTTGTCATTTCAAGACATTTATCAAGTCATCAGCTGCTCTGCTTCTGAAAAGAGTTAGCATTTGCAGCTCTTCTTTGTTTCATCTTATTATTGTCAGACGAAGAAATCAAACTGAGGACCTTTTAAAATGTGACATTCTCCGCTTGTCTTGAATGTCTTCGGGTTTTGGACAGTCGGACGGATAAAACAAGTCATCTAAACTTTTTGGGATAAGTTTTTTTTATCAATAATGAAAGTAAGCAGAAGTTCAAGCTCCATTCTGGATCAAAAAATATCTTTTAAAAAGGAACAGTTGGACCGCTGCAGGGAAGGCAAACTGAATGAGTGAGTAAAACCTCGTTATTATTCAACAGCGTCGCCAACCGAACAAGGCGCTTAACCCCCAGCCAGTGAAGCTGCTCAGTCGCCAGAAGTAGAAGACTCTGGTTCTACTTGGCATCTCTGAGGTGTGAAAACGTGTAACTGCGAATAGACAGTAGCGCATGGCTTAACACCGCTCTGCACGCTCAGCAAAAGCTCCCCTGGATAAGAGGAAGGTTTTAAGATAATCAAAATAGTCATCACTTTTAAGCTTTAATCAGATTATGGACGGTGAAAGCTCTCAAGTCTGATTTGAGCGTTCATATGAGGTCATCTAATTTGGAAAGAGGTTTAATTAGCCCTGTTACTGGATTACCAGGTGAACATAGCTGCTGGGCCATACTTTTGTCTTCCTACGTCTCTATCTGTACGAGTGGTGGAGGTGACTAAGCGCATTTACACAATCACTCAGTTTTGAGGGATAGTGGAGTACTCCAATCTCTCCTATTCTCTTCTGTTAGTCCCTACATCCGAGATGTTAACACCAGAGCTCCACCGATACATCAGCTGGCTGATATGAAAATGATTTTCGTGTGGTAAATAATTCACATAAAATATGCTTGGTAATGTATTGGTGGGACTGAGGGAAGCACCACAGAGGAGGAGAGAAGAAGCAGCTCTCAGCAAAAGACTCAAAGTGGATTACGTAACCTGTTAAAGAATATTTAAGTGAATTATTCTTCGCATTGGTGCAAATTCATTGCATGATTCACACAGAAAGGGTCTATCTCGGCTGCTACGTCGGTAATCAGTGAATTCTGCCCTCTCTTAAAGTAAAAAAATAATAGTTAATGTTTAGATTAATCAACTAATTCGCCCAAAAAATCAGAACATACTGGACAACAACTGAATAATTGTTTTAGTCAGTTATCAGGCGAAGCTGTCACTCACTGCCTCCAGTTTTCCTTAATTTTAAATCACTGCGCAGTCGAAGGTTTTGTGGGGGTTCTGGATGGCTGCTCAGACACAGCAGCCAATTTAAAAACATAATTTTGAGCTTTGGGAAACGTAATTTTTCAACTACTTCCTGAATAAACAATGTGATTAATCAAAAAAAAAAACAACAACAGTGACAGATTAATCAATTATGAAAAGAAGCTTTAGTTCTATTTCCCAAAGTGCTGTGATTGTGGTTGACTTGAATTTGCTCCTTTCTAAATGATCGGAAATGACAAATCCAGACTGCGAGAAGTGCTTCTTCAGATTATAGTTAATTTTCAGCTTCTCACATCCTGCCTTCGTTTTATACGTCAGAGATACTTCATGGCAGTCTGGAAGCTGCAAATGGCCGGTGTTATAAAATATAAATGATTATAAAGCAATTTCAGCGCTCTCATTGTGCGAGGTACTTTTTAACTTTAAGAAGAAATTGCTGTACTTTTTACTCAACTGCGAAATTTTAATGCTGGACTTTTTTCACATTATGTTGCAGCTATTTTAAGGATGTGAACACTTCTTCTGCCGCTGTCTGTTCCTCTAATGTCTCGTCTCTGACATTACATTGCTCCATACGGACGCACGCCCATGTACCCTTTGCCATCCGCCCCACGTCCTGCATTATGACAATTTGGGCCGGTATTCAGCCGGTATGGCCTTAAGTGCCACCATAAATCCCCATTATCCCCAATCCAATACATCGATGTCACTAAATGATCCATAGCCCTTTCACACAGTACAACTAATACAGTCTTCAAAGCTCTTAGCCTTTCATTCTTCTCAATTACCACTCCCTTTCCCGCACTCCCTTGCTCTCGGTCTGCACTCCCCTCCTCTCTCTTTCCCCCACTCCCCCTCTCTCCCTATCCAAATCCTCTTTCCGGATTTCTCTCTCCATTTCGTCAGCCTTCCCTCCTTTTTCCTCCCCTCTCTCCTGTTGCGCTCTCCAGTCCCCTCTTCTTTAAAACTGGTCCCCCTTCGCTTCATCCTCTGCCCCCAGTCTGCGCTCCCACTCAGCCGCAAAGCCGTCGCGCTTCTTCTTCTGTGGTTTTCTTAATTCCCCCTTCTGCTCTCATTCGCTCGCTCTCCCTCTCTCTCTCGCCTCTTTGCAGCTTCCATCACTCTCTCACATACATTCCCGCTCATTCACCCCCTCTCTCTCTCTCTCTCTCTCTGTTCTCTGTTTTCTCTGCAGCCCCTCACTGTCACTTTCTTGCCATCTCTCTCTTTCACACACACACACACACACACACACACACTCCACATCTGTGTCACCCTCATTCCCTTCTCTCTCTCCTGTTCCCTTCTTCACTTTACTGTCAGTGAAGCTGTCAGAGAAGCGTTGGTGAGCAGCAGTCTATGGGCTCATCTTTCCAATACACACACACACACACACACATACATGCGCAGACTACAAGTGCGTGAATGAGAAGCTGTAATAATAGCACGCTGACCCATAGTGCCCTCCTGCTATCTAGCCGGAGATGAGCACTGTGTGACAGAGTGTGTGTGTGTGTGTGTGATTATCATCTGTCCATTACCAGTGTTTGTGTGTCAAACCTAAGGGGTGTGTGTGTGTGTGTGTGTGCTGAGGGAGAGTGTGTCGTTCCAGCAGTGAGTGATTGGTGTTGTGTGGTGTCAGGACGGCTGGGCGAGGCCTCGAACACACCATCATTCACATCGAGTTGATCTCCCTCAAATCTCTCTCTGTCTGGCTCCATTTTTCTCTGTTCTCCCCTCGTCGGCTGCTTTTTTTTTTTTTTTTAAAGGATCAGTTCACCCAAATTACTAAACAGAACCAACGTCCCTGATACTCTGGATGCAACCACACTTGGCAGACAAGACAGTTGATTCAGCAATACCCTGGATTACATTCAGTGACGGTGTTTATTTTGAACATTTCAACGTTTTTTATAAAATGATTTATTTATGCAATATATTTGCATAGCAAAGGGGGGTATAATGGCATATAACACACATCTTATCCAAGGATTTTACTCAAGTAAGTGCTAATCAAGCTGCATAACGTCTCCTGTGTCTCTAGAGGCCATTTTCCCAAGTCAGAAAAACAACCCGTACAATGACATCAGGGTTATCTCAGCGTTTTAACAGAAAGCCCGCATTACTAACTAAGGCACGGTGCTTCGCACGCTCCACGGCGCTGTGTCAGCGCTGGCTGCACCCATTATCATTCTGGTATTACGGGGCTTGTTTGTTTTTCCTTTTAAACGTTCATAATCGTCTTGGGCGATGCTAAGCCCAAGGATGCAGCAACGCCGTCCTTGCAGAGTAGTGTCAGAGGTGGGGGACTTGTTTTGGTGGAACGCTTGGACGTGGGGGAGGCGAGCTCTGGCATTAAAAATGGCTAAATCCCCGCAAAGGAAATGGCATCAGCTTTTGGTTTGTTTACATTGATACCGTTAGCGACGAGGTTAGGGGAAGGGTAACCTGCCATTTTTAAATTGCTAGCTACGTGTTGGTTGTTGTTGTTTCCTGTAGTGACAGGGACTTAAATAGTCAGCTGACTCCCTCTGAGTGTTATACTGGATATGAACTTTACCAGGGTAAGATGCTGCCAGGTTGCCTCATGGGAAATATATGGATGTGTGGTTCAATGTTTTTTGGCGGTTTACCAACACGAGGGACTAAAAAGTCTGCTCCTTTGATGCTTCAGCTGCATGTATGTGCACTTCCCAGAGTACCCCTTTATGGTGTGGTTAAGGTTAGGGGAAGATTGTGGTTACACTGGGAGAGAGAGCAAACATTAATTTTAGGGTTGCGACAGAACTCTGGTCTCCCACGTAAAAGTCAGATGTGCTACGCAGCCATCCAGCTCCTATAGCTCCACGGCTTTCATTTCTATCTTACCCGATAAAGGGCACACTGCTCTGTGCACCAGCACCGGATGTAAATCACGACATATATATATGTGCAATATAAACATAATTTCTGGGGATAGGACTATTTCTTTTTTAGCAGAGGTAGTTCCTATTAAACCTGCTCAGAGTGAGGGCTGTGGAATATCCAGATAATCAAAACATTGTTTCTGGAAAGACATGTTGCTGCAGAATTTTTTTAATGAAACTTTTCAACGCTGTGAGCGGCACAAGCAAAATTGCATTCACTTCCATTACGCGCTGGATCGTTGGCAGAGACCTCAAGAGACGAATATCTCAAAACCCGGACGAATGAAAACAGAAATATCTGCGTGGCTGGATACTATTTCAGGTGAGAGGAAAAATACATCTTTCCGTGTGTTGGGTGAGCTGACCCTTTAAACAAAAATCCAATGTCTTTAAAAAGGAAAAATCTCTAGGCTCCTCTCTCCCTCTGTCTCCCGTTTTTAGTTCAGCTGTAACAAAAAGAGCAGATAATCTGTCCTCAGGCAGGCGGCTCTCCCATTCCTCCTTCTCTCTTTGTAGCTTCAGTCCATTCTTTCGATTCATTTCAATCCATAATTATAGCAAACACTGACGCTGCCAAGGCATCACAAGACGGGCATTTTTGCATTACAAAGCCTGAGTGTAGCATTTTCACATCAATAAATCATTATCATATTATATCATTGTATTATATTAGTATAATTACTGAATAAAAAGCCATTGCAAAGACGATCTACCAGGCTGAACGCTGCAGCGTACACAGATTTGGCGGGACATCTGCTGGAGAGCTTTGCAAACAGACAGACAGAGGGCGTTGTTCTTCCATTACAAACAAAACTTAAAGCTTATAGACTTTCTGGTGATGGCAGATGGTGGAAGGAGCAAAAGGGGCGACATAAACAACACTTCCAGCATGTTTATTCTGTTCGGTAAAGCTAAACAGACAACCTTTGACTGACGAAGCAACACACAAGCAGGAAGGGAAAAACATGGTTGTAATTCAGAGAAACGCTACCACTGCCAATACCACTGGTGTGAGTCAGAGGCTGCCAATCGTCTCCTTCATTTTCAGTTTATCTGGAAGAAGAAAGACGGTTAATTTGTCCTCTCATGGCATCCTCGCTACGCTCTCTCTGCTTCTCTCTTTCCCTTCCCTGCTCATTTCTCCTGTTTATCTGTAACAAAAGACCAGTCAGTCTGACCTCATGCAAAGCTCCCTCTATCTCTGTTTCTCTGTTCGACCTCATCCCTTCATCCTCTCCTCCGCCCTGCCTTTTATTGCTGGATTCTGTCGTTATCCCCGGCTAGATCCGACCCACGCTATCTCTCGCTTTCTGTTGTGTCACTCCCAGTTGCAGATATGTTGCAGCTCAACGGATGACACACACACACACACACACACACACACACTGGCACGAAATACAAATAAAAGCAAACACATATTCAGTTTCTGGATACATGCATGGACACAAATTTGCAGGATCAATGCACAGAGGAATGATGAGGCTGGAAAAAAAGGACACAAACACAGTCACAGCGTGCTTCTGCACTCACACACACACACACACACACACGATCAGCATGCCCTCGCACTTGCACACACACATATGCTCTCGCACTTGCGCACACATCATATGCAGGGGCAGGTTTAGGACACACAGAGAGGCAGCAGGCGACGTGGCAAGGACACAATACACACACAGCATGATCACACACACAAGCTACATTCCCACACGATCAAAAACACACACCAACACTCGTACGTGATGGATACACACACACGCGACGCGTGTGCAAACATACACACTTGCTCACTTGCTCCCCCGTACACACTGATTACTGCAGGATCACAACAGTTATTGTAAACCCACAAACAAACACACAAAGCACAAACCACATCCTTTGCATTCCTATGAAATATTCTCGCAGCTACACACTCACACACACACTGTCCTACACACACAACCACACCCATGTGATTCCTTACCACATACACACACAGATCCAGCATGTACAAGCCAGAGTACATAAACAAGACACATCCAGCACACATTTGACCCCACACTGTACACACACACACACACACACACACACACACACACACACACACACACACACACACACACACACTCAGTGGGTCCCACATGCTCCCTGCGTCTCTCACCTTCCAGCTCCTGGTTTCCTCGGTACCAGCGCAGCCTGGCGGGGGGTTTGCTGCCGGTACTGGTGCAGGTCAGGGTGACTTTGCCCCCCTCCTGCACTGGATTCTCAAAGCCCAAGATCTGAGGTTTACCGGGTACACCTAGAGAGAGACAGAGGCCGAAAGAGTTAGACAGTTATACAGAAAACTTTTATGCTACGGGGCTCACCTTGTAGCCTGAAAAAGCAAAAAAAGTTCACGGCCGGGGGTTGAGATTCTCACAAGGGCTGCAAATGTTTGCAAAGTTCAAATTGGGGAATTTATTTGGCCAATTCTGAAGGCTCTGATGGATGCCGGCTCAGAGCAAAAAATAACGATAGCAGGCTCGCAATGATCTGCCCCAAAAGTGGTCCGGAGTCACTGCAGAGCAGCTCAAATGTCTGTGACGCTTCTCTTCACTCTGACCTTCTGGAAATATCAAACCTACACAAACCTGAAAGGCTCAATCTAAAGTAACAAAACAACAATTCTGATTTCCAGGCGATGGACACACTCATGAAAACATACTCATGCATATTATATTCCATTTCTGCCATATTCTGCAAGTAGAGCCCCCTAATTTCACTTTGGACCGGGAACATTACATTTTACGACGGCGTTGGCAAACTGCATTTAATGTGAATTGGTTATTTCTTGCCAATAGCAGATGCTGACTGTAATAAGGTCAGCCTCAGATGCGAACGAGCTGGCAGATTGGATGAAGATACCTATTAGCGCTATCAAACGATGAGGTTTTTTGACATCCTGATCCATCGCAAAGCGTTTCAACTGATTGCAAAATGCTATTAGCGATACATATTTCACTGGGAGATTCCACAGTATCGTACAGGCTCCTGCTGCATCTTCACTTCTAAGTGCATAACAGGCTCTTGATGAATCTGAGTGATTGAAATGCTGACCACATTTGTACACATGACAGAAGCCGACTAAAGTGGAATATAGAGATGAGCCCCCCCCCCAAAAAAATGATTCAAATCCTTCATTTACTTAACACCCAGCATACACATTAAGTATTCCAAAATATGCAGTGGAGCTCCCAAAAGCTAAGATGGCTGTCTCAGAGATGAACATGGAAAAGCAATTAATTCAATGAGAAAAAATAATAATGCATTATCACTTTAAAATCAGCAGCATGAGGTCTGCATTAACTCTGACAGCCTTGACATTTCCACAATTCAAGTCAGTCTGGTAAATAATATTGTGTGACTGTTCATTCTCAGTACTTCAGGTCAGTTCAAAATGTCAAGTAAATTAAAATTTGCTGGAATTATTAAATACGACTCCCAGAATTCATTAGTTAAAAGGCAAGTTGGGAGTTCGAATGAGTGAGTCAGACGAAGTGTTGTTGTGTTTTCTTGGAGGGGGACACTGGTGCTTTGTGTGATAGCTTGTGTGAAAAGCTGAGAGGGACGACCGAGGGATGAAATGAGCCAAAGGTCAGATTCAAACCGCGAGGACGCTCCCCTCAACAGCCAAACCAAAATTTCATGATACGTCCTCCCCTCCCAGAGGTGTTCTTCCAGAATCCGGCTCAGTCGGTTAAAATAAGAAACATTTTTGCTTAATTACTATTCTAACTGTGAAGTGAGAGCAACAAAAGCGGGAGAAGGAATCTACCCCATCCGGCTCTGCCAAATATTTCAGGATCGACTTCACCATCGTGGTCGAAGTCAAGAACGGAGAGAAAAATGAAACTTTCCTCTTTCATCCTCCATCTGGAGTCGTTGTGGGCGGCACTTTTCTCCAAGTGTTGGCGGACATTACTGTCATTCTGCCTTTAGAAAAATAATGAATTTTCAGTTTTGCCACACACACACACACACACACACACACACACACACACACACCGCCGCTGCCGCCGCCTTGTGCATTAAAGGAGGAGAGAGAGTGACGGACAGAAAGAGGAGAGGTAGAGCTGAAAGAAAGAGGAGGGAAGGTAGAGATGGAGAGTGGACGGAAGCTACGCCAGGAGGGAAACTGCTAGATTTTCATTAAAATCGAGGAGTTTTTTTTCATTATTGAAATTTTGTCAAATGTCAATTTTCAGACCAAAAAGTAGAAATTTTATAAAATATTTCTTAAATATTCAGGGAGTGTGAAATCTATCTATCTATCTATCTATCTATCTATCTATCTATCTATCGATCTATCTATCTATCTATCTATCTATCTATCTATCTATCTATCTATCTATCTATCGATCTATCTATCTATCTATCTATCTATCTATCTATCTATCTATCTATCTATCTATCGATCGATCGATATAGATTGATGGATGGTGGTGTCCCTAGTTTGCACACCCCCTGTACATAGACACATAAGTAACAATATCAAGTGCTGTGAACTAACCAAGGTATACATCAAAAAAATAAAAATGTGGTCAATTTTTAATGTAGCAGTATTTGATGTAGTGCACTGTGTGCGGAAGCTCTCTGGCAGTAAAGTAGCATTGAATATTAATGAGGGAATAATACTGCACATATAGAATTGGTTGGAGAAGCCCTGTTGAGACCTTTTCGTCTACAAGGAGAATAAAAGAGAATAAAGCCGTCATAAATTATTCTCTGCTTAGCTCAGGAGAGAGCGGAGATGCACGCCACACATTTTACACCAACAGACACACACAAGCGTTTAAAACTGACCACGCTCAGCAGTTGTGCTCTCGTGTGCGTCCGTCAAAACGTTGCGCACGTCAAAACAGGGATAAAACACACACACACACACACACACGTCTGCCGCTGTGCCAAAACTCTGTATCTTCTGGCTGATTCTCCCATAGGGGTCTGTGCGTTTTAGACATTTTACCATACATTTTTAATGGTTTGGCTCCCTCTCAGGGGTCATGAAATATTTATTGAACGCAGAATACAGTGTCACAGCTGTCAATTACAGCGAATAAAAAAATGCTTGAATCACAATTACTGCAAAACTGGAAGAAAAATGAAGGAGTGACTCTCCAGTTAATTTGAATTTAAAGAGGTAAAGCAGAGCCACCTTCACCTCGCTGCGACACGCACGTTTCCCCCTCCCCGATCCTTTACACACACACACACACATTAACATTTCAGGCTGTTCTGCTCATGTTGTTGTCCGGAGCAACTGTACTGAATTCTTTTTTTCAATAGACTGCCAAAACATTTGAATAAATATCAACACGCTGATTTATTCAAGGATTCTTCCACAGCTGTTGACTGACAAACCCCAAATTTGTGGGGGAACAACCCTGTGGCCTTTCAGTCACAGAGCAGGCGCTGTAAACACAAGCCGCCCTGCCCCACCCTGAATTTTGAAATTTTCAGCAGCTCTTGTTGCCACTTAGTGCATTTTCCAAGGGAATTAGGCAGAAGCCCTCTGCAGCAGCTCGGTTCTCATCCAACAATTTGTTGGCAAATTACGGTGTATTGAATTAGGAGAGTGGAGAGGAAATGACAAAAAAAAAAAAAATTGCTGAAACCTCCTCAGTATCACAAAGAAGCTCGTGGTAGTAATATATTCTTTGTCCATATCAGAAGGTATGCAAAATTAAGTGATGGAAGTGATTGTTAATAAATGTGGATGTGGGCTTTTTCGTGATCAGCACAAAGAATGACTCAATTTCATTACACAGCAATTTGAAAGTGGACCTGGATGCCCTGAAATCTTGGCCGTAAATCTGCCCACCACAACCTCCCCAGGAATATCAGACCAGCTGTCTCTCTCATGTATACAGTAAGTCTCCATTGTGGTCGAGCCGCCATTAGTTTAGTGCATTACAGCGTTGCCAAGCGCGCTGCTTTATTCTCATCTTCAAGCGAAACCATGAAATACGTCCAGAATTAGCTGACACTGAGGAACAATAACAACTCCCCTAATAAAAATCAATACTTGAAAGTTTGTGGGGGCTCCAAAACTGATTAGGCCAATATCCAATCAATAAACAGGCCCAACCACCGCCGACAGGATGGCCGCAATTTATTGCAGGCTGCAGGGAAGTGTCACACATAGGTAATAACATCCATCTCAAACAAGATGAGCGCAGCCAGTTTATCTCCACACAAGAGTTATACGGGGTCATAACCTTACACAAAGGTTAACGCTATAAGCGGATCTGGATCGAATTGGATGAAGGCATCACAGGGGAAGGCTATGAAGTCATAACATTACCATGATCTAGCGCTTTTGCAGCCTTATCCACACAAGAGACTAAATGTCAGGATATATCTCCACCTTTGCTGCATTCGATATAAGCTTTACTTTCTAATAAGTCTTTCATACGTCCCCTAACTTTATGGAAGTGCAACACGAAGCTGCTGGAACCTTTAATATTTTTTGCTTCATGCCAACAAACCTCTCCTACAGCAGCATGTCACACTTAAAATGGACATCCACAGGATCAAACTATATTTTGCTTCAAGAGAGGGTAAACTCTGCAGGGTAGGTCAGGCTAGCACAATGCCACAGCGGTGCATCAAGGTGAATTTGAACCACTCTTCTTCTGTGTGCAGCCTGAAATTGACTCAAAAAAAAAGTCCAAAGCCCAAAGTGTGGTAAAAATTGTTATGAACAACATGACGGCCGAGGATAAAATAAGAAAAGATGCCAAGATCTTCGAATCATCCATTCAAATTTGTCACAATCCTACAGGTCCGAGAGAGAGAGAAATTAAGATGGACTGCAGTCAAGCTGATTTGCGCAGCCGTCAGTCAGGATCAAACAAGACACGCCGGAGTATGACGGCAAGAACGTCGTTCTGCGCCATTAGACCTCAACACAAACAAAGAGGAGCTTCTCAGAAAAGCCTACATGGGTAATAAAAATCTGAAGAAGCCTCACAGTGACTCTCACAGAGCGGGATCTTCTTTCAAGGACAGACAGGAAACAGGAAGATTAGAACTGATAGAATATAGGAGGAGTTTTACTAAAATTATGATGAAAAATAAAACAATTGATTTTGTCTTTTGTATCCAGAACACAGAAAACCTATTTAACACAGCTGCTGGAGACGCACAAACACTCTCACTTCTGTTTCCAGGGTTTATTTCTGGGCCTGAAAAAGTTGCAACCTTTGTTTTTGTTAACATCAACATGACAGATTTTCCTCCCGATATGCACACTGTGTGAATATGTGCCGTGAATGTGTGTGTGTGTGTGCGTGTGTGTGTGCTCTCTTGTGACCCACCTAGCACGGTGACGGTGGCTCGGGCGGTGCGGACCGGCATTGTGAAGATGGAGCAGGTGTACTCGCCCTCGTCAGACAGCTGCACTTCGGCGATGGTGATGGAGAGCTCAGTGGGTGTCGAGCGGTGCAGCTGGATGCGGTTATCTCTCAGCGCTGAAGGAAAAAGAGGAAGACCATATTAATAATTAGAAATGTGCATATATAATTGATCTGCTTTATGAATTATTTAAGGAGATTTAAGTTGCATAAGGTATGCTTTTTTAAACTTTCTATTAATCTATTTACTTATTCTAAGTTCTTTTTTTGCTCTTAAACTTCTAAAAGTTACAAAGTTATTCAGTGAATTCTTCTTATATTGTAATGGATGTCCAATAGTTGTCACATATGCCATGTACTGGTTTCATGTTCTCATGAAGTTGAAGTGAAAGAAAGGAGGAGGAAGAGGAAGCAGAGAAAAGGGGGCAGAGTATGAGCAGAAAGTGGAAGGGACAGTAGAGGTAGAAGGAAGGAACAGCGGCAGGAAAGGTGAGGGGATGACAGAAAGGGTGTTGGAGGAGCGCTGTGCAGAGGTAGGAGAAGAAATGTAACATGAGGATGTAAGGGTGACATAAAAGGAGGGAGGTGACAGAGAGATGAGAAGGGAGAAGGCCACGGAGGGAAAAAAAAATCAGGTGAGGAAAGGAGGAAGATGTGAGACAGGAGGGTGAAAACAGGGACAGGAGGAAGGTAAAGGGTTGAAAGACAGGAAGAGGCGAAGAGGAAAGAAGGAAAACAAAAAGAAAGGACTGAAAGAAGCAGGAAAGGGGAGTTGTAGAGGGGAAGGACGCAGGGAAGGAAGCAAAGAAACGGAGGAGGGGGAACAATGAAGGTAGGGGACACAGATAAATGGACGTGAGGGGAGAATTTTAAAGTAGGGAAAGAAACAATGAGAAGAAAAGGAGAAGTGGTGGGGATGTGGTGAGAAAAACAAGGGAGGCGGGAAAAAAGGAAGAAAGCATGTAAAGGAGGGCGAGCGAGGATGGGGAGGGCAGAGGAAGAGGGGAAAGTAAGAAAGATGATGTGCAGAATTTAAATCATGGGAAAGAGAAAGGTAAAATGGAAAGGGGGAGGAGGAGGCGAGGGAGGGGGGGAGAGGTGTTTAGAGAGAAAATGATGTAAGAGGGAGAGGAGAAGAAGAGGAGGAGGAGTGATGAAGATGAAGCGAGAGAGGAAAGGGGGGGAAAAATAGCTGAGATGTGAGCGCGAACAAGGCGAAGAAAAGACAAAGAGGGGAGACGCAAAATGAGCATGAGAGACCAAAGAAAGTGCGGAGAAAAATAAAACAGAGGAAGCATAAATAGCAAGGAGAATAAGGGAGAGACGGTGAGGTACGGGCGGGTTGTGGGGGGGATGAAGAGCAGGGAGGAGGTGGAGTGAGGGGGGGGACATAAGAGAGACATAAATGGCTTTGTCATCAATGAGAAATCCAGCCATGAAAGCCGGAGAGAGAGCGCGAGCGACCAAGATAGATGATGATGATGAAATGCTACGAAATAACCGCTCGTTTCCGTGATAGCATTGACCTCTACGGTGTTTGTGCTGCTGCGTGATTGCTGTCTGTCTCCCTGCCTTCCTATCTGCCTGTCTATCTGGATGTTTATCCGTCTATCTCTCCGTCTCAATAAAGGCTTTTTCAGCTTTGTTCTCTGGCGCCATCACGCAGGATTGGCTTCCCCGCAAATAATGACTTAATACTGTATGTAACAGCCAGGCTACAAGAAGGCAGACACCTGCAACAACAACAACAACAACAAACTGCTGTGGTAAATAAAGCGGATAGCCAGGTAGATTTGCTTCCACGTTCAAAGTTGTTCAGAGTTCCTGCGACGCTATTTTTGTCTCATGTCAAGTCTTAGCTCTGAAACACGAGCAACTGAAGCATGAGGAGGCTCGCAGATGAGTTAACAACTATATTTTAAGTCTCGCTAGTTGTACTAGAAGAAGACATATCCACGTGGGAGGCTGAAATGACACAAATGTGCGGGGAATCAGTGCAGATAAGTGGCCCCCTTAGTTGCTCACAGAAGCAATTCTATTGCTGTCTCTGCAATTTCCAACATATTCTAACCTCACAGGGACGGCTGGGATTAACAGTTGAATTTAAATTGTAGCTCTGGTGTAGATGGGTTTGTTAGCAACAATGCAACCCTTTGTTTTCTTTTGGAAATGATGGAGGCAATCAAGTGTAGTGTTCCACCAACAGTGCTATATTTATAGCTAGCCACGTACCGTATATGGCCAGAATCTGAATCTGATGCTAATGCAGCTGCTAATGTAAGCCAGAGTGCAAAGCAGCAGCAAGACCGCGGATAAGATTAAGACGAGCTGGTTTCTGTGTCCATTTGCATGAGATTGTATTGTTGTTTAGCTCTGAGGTGTCGACATGCAATGTACGCTGGCATTTTCAAAGATGAATTAGCATATGGAGCTAACGCTTTTGTTTCATTAATAAAAGATGATGCTGAAGTGTGAAAAAAACAGAATCATTCACCATTTTCCAACTGGGAACAAGTTGGCATTCATTTTTGGATTCAGTCACAGAAGCAACAACTTCGCACCTTGAAAATATGAACTCACGAGTTCCAGTTTCATAAAGACAGAAATAGTTGCTGTTCACAAGAAAAACAAGTGATTGCTTGCTCAACATCCCAGAGAGGATTCATTAAAATGTGCCAGGTTCACAGTTTAACTCATCTTCTTCCTCTCGCTGCTGATGTGTGCTCTGGTACACCTGTAACCACGCCCACGAGTGATGTCACAGTGTACTGACCACACCCCAGGTACGCTACATCGCTGCGACGAGGCGACAACTTCTACCAGTGAGCTTCTGCTGGAGCTGGCAACATTTTAAATCCTTCTATCTTGAAAAAATCTTAAGGAGAGCGATGTGTGGGCGAATCCAAATGTGTGTGTGTGTGTGTGTGTGTGTGCAGTTTAATAGTGTGTTATGGTCACTGTCTGTTTTCGTATCTTGCCGTTTATTTGCCTCTCTCAGTATTGAGCCACATCTGTGTCTGTTTGTCTCCTCATCTCTTTGTCTTTCTTTCTGTCTCACTGTTATATCCCTGGCTCTCCATCTCTCCATCTGTCTGTTCACCTGTCTGTCTCTATAGCACTCCCACGCATGCACACACACACACACACACACACACACGCACATATACTCTGTTTCTCTTGATATTTTTCAGTTATTTTATCCAACACTACTTTATCTTCATGCCTTATCACTAAGCAAGGTCACTGCATTTGTCTTCATGAGCTACCTTCTGTGTAGGGGTGTGTGTGTGTGTGTGTATGTGGGTGTGTGTGAGGCATATGGTCACTCACACATCCATCGATGCCCCCTGGACCCTGAGCTCAGATATCGCTCTCCTTAATTCTTTTCCCCCTCATCTCTCCTCAATCTCCCCTCTTCCCCTCACTCTTCTTCTTCTTCTTTCTCTCTTACATCTCACCCATTTCTAATCTTTTCTGACTCCAGGCTTCCCTCTCTCTCTTTTTTGGCTCTGCCTTTTTTCATTATAAACAATGTATATTGCTCGCGAGCAGAGGTGTGATGGATTTTCAAAAACGATATGATATCTAGTTACGGGGGTGTATCGATCGGGTGAGGGCCCTGAAAATTGTACATGTGCTTCGCGTTGTTTAGCCCGCAATGTTGGCAACATAAATGGTCTGCCAATAGGTCACTCTCTGCCGTTTGGCTTCTGCTCCTTCAGTGAAGGAACGTAATGAATTTCTGAGTATTGAGATCAAATTGATTAATGGAAGAGGAGTATATATATATATGTGTGTGTGTGTGTATGGTAGGGTGGAGAAATGTAGCTGCAGACCAGTCCCGTTGGACCGGTTCCAACAGCAGTCCAATCTGGTCTCGGATGGACATAAAAAGTAATAGAGTTCACAAGTTGTGCCTACTTTCAAACCAGTAGAAGTTTTGTTCCAGTCTTCTCTACTCGCTGCAGCAGAACATACAAATTCAGCATTTTTTACAACAGGCAAAACTCTCCTGGTTAAATTGTCAGTACAAAAGACCAGAAACTGTACGGGGGGAATATACAGAGAAACTTCAGGGATTACGACCATCAGCCGCAATCAGCCACGATGGCCGCCGTCTCGTCTCTCTTTATTTCTGACACCTCTCTGCAGTCCCTGTCGAGCAGAGCCGTAACACGCCTCAAAAACAATCATAGTAAAGAAGGAAATATCTGCTTCTCAATAAGCTTGTGTACATAAAAACATAAGGGTCCCGTATATTACGCTTTTCCGCTGTTTCATTTGAAGTTTTGATATCCAGCCAAGAGATATTTGTGGCCTTAAGTATCAAAAACTCATCTCGATATAGTTTCTCCTCTCTCACTTCTCTCTGGAGCTCTGGCAGGAACAGGCAGTGTTGTGTTGCGTTTTGTCTCATTAATATTAATGAACCTCTCTTCTGACTGACACAGGGCAAAGCTGACCACAGGTAAGCCTACGCTGGCAGTGGACCCAGGAGGGCCACGCTGGGGGCATGGCTAAACAGTTTAACCTTACAGTAGGCCTGACGGCACATTTAAAGACGCGGCGTCTGAATATGTGCATCTCCGTAGATTAAACGTTTCCATACCTTCTCAGCTCTGGGTGATAAAATCATTTAAAAACTGAACTTTTTGCGACATGTGACCTTTAATCCATGACTCCTGAGGAGCATCACGATCAGAAATGTCATTAAGATGTACACGTGTGCGGGTAAAAATGAAAGATTGTGCATTTCTGGCAAATCTTGTCGTAGTTTTCTTTACTTCACTTTCATATTCTGTTAATTTCGGACAAATTCTGCAACTACATCACGGTGCTTTCTTCCTGCTTGTAACAACGGGGTATTTGAAAATTGCTTCAGTTTGCTGTAGTTGCTGTTTTGTGCCTCTGACTGTGTTTCTCCATAGCAACCTCAGCTGAGTCACTGCGTTTTCAGCCATCTGCTAAGCAGCCAGAAAAAAGTTGAAATATTTTAAGTGTTTTCAGAAACAGTAAAGCTGCCTGTTCCACAGCAGCCAAATTTAGAGATACGAGATGTTCAGCGGAGGATCCTTTATGATTCTTTGATGCCGGAGCTGTACTTTAATTGTTTTAATTGCGTTTTATTGACAGCACGCTGCCTGTCATCCTGCTTTCGATCCTGAACTTCACAAATGTTGCAGGAGCTCCGCAAACTTTGGGTGAAACATGATGAACAGGCAAAATAAAAGTAGTCTCTGTACATAAAGGCAAAGTCGATAACAAATTAAATGTATCATTAAGTGTTAATTTTGTGTCAATTATTGTAGGCAATTATATACGTCCACAAGTAAATTTCATGCTTCATTTCACACTTTAGAGGGAAAAAAATAATTAAAAAGGGAATTTATGATGTGAATGAATACTTGTGCAAACATCATCTTCTTCCACTTCGCAGTTCTGCGCGCGTGCGGGAGTGTGAGGGGTTTTTTAAGTGGTGTCAGGAGGCCTTTGAGCTGAGGAGATGGAGCATTTATGTGTGTTGATTACCCACCAAGTACAGGACCTGCTTATCAGCGCACAAAGCATTTTGTACACTGTTTGAAAGTGAGTCTTCATGTTTCTCTTACTTATGTGTGTGTGTGTATTTGGCCAGACAGTAGTTCTTGTCTGCAGCTCAAACTCGAGATTCGATACTCCCCAAAGGTCCAGCTGTTGATCTGGTCACAGCAGCTATTTTCAAACTCCTCGTCATCTTCCTCCACCTCCCGCTCTTCCTCTTCCCTCGATCTCTCTCACGCTCTTTCAACTTCAAAACATTCAGGATGTGGGGAATTTCTCTCACAACACATACTGAGTGCACATACATATATTCTTTTTTTTCATCTGCCTCCTGCCTCTTTTCGCCTTTCCAACCAAGTTTCCACTCTGCCCGAAAAAACTCTCTCAAATTCAAATTTGCTTTATTGGCATGATACGGGAGAAGCCAGTGTTGCCAAAGCAAAGTACATCCGCTACAGACCAATATTTTCATATTTCTGCCTCTACTTTCCTCCCAGCTTCTGCATCTCTTCATCTTCCTCTTTGGCTCAACCTGAATCTGCATTTCACCTCTGCCTCCTCATTTTTCCTCCCATCCAACTGTCTCTCTGACTCCTCTCTTTCTTCTTCCATCTTCCCAGCTCCTCCTTGTCTCATCTCTCAAACCTCTCTCTCTGTCTCTCATTTTGTTTCACATTTTAGGCGTTTAGCTGACACTCACATCCAAAAAGACTGCCTCCCTTCCTCCTCATCTCTCCTTCCCTCTCTCCCACACGTCCCCCCGATCCTCCCATCTGTTTCTGAATATTCTCTCCAGCTCCCTAATTATCCGTCCTTTCCGACAGCTGATCTGGGTTCAGTGACCACGGGCTTTCCTTGATCATCCCGTTCCCGCTGATCTGAGGGCGTCAATTGATCCTAGATCAGTGTGCCAACTATGAACGCTTGCTAAACACACACCTCTGTCTGTTTTTTTCCACCTCCCTCCTCCTTTTCTCTCTCCCTCTCAATCCTCTTGTCTTTTCTTCCCTGAGCTTCATACAGAATTAAAAAATAATCATTCAGAAGCGGCAGCCCGAATGTATGCAAAATCAACGGAAGGAGGCAAACAGAGCGAGATGAACCAAACTTTGCCCAGGGTGGTGCAAATTGAAGCAAGGAGGCATTAGTTCCAGTTGAAACTTGAGAGAGAGAGTTGTTCCCAACGGTGTATCAGCTTCGAGCAACATGCCAATGAAATCCTGCCATGTAGTATTTACAGCAGAGAAAAATGTCCATTGGGGATTTCTGGCAAATAACACTGACCGATGACACATCCTAAGAGCTAGATTACCTAGAGAAGACACTGCTCATGCTGGCTGCTCAGCCTGGTGCAAGGAGATTAGACAGAAAACACGACAGACTAAAATGCATAATGCTGAAGCATAGCTTATTTTCTCATATTTCCTCACCTTTATAGTAAAAAGAAGTCTGGGAAGGCAATTATCATAAATGCTGTCACTATCAGCCTGCTGCTTTCAGCCGCTTTTGCATGCCATCACATTAACTTGGGCCGCTCATTTTGGAAGTCAAAGGATCAGACTAATGCAACGTAAAGCGGGAAATATTTCCAGCCCCTCTTCCTGATGTCTTCTGGTGTCCTGTAGCGCTTTGATTTGATTGCCTTTTCCTCGCCTCCGCTGTACATGTGTGCAGTTTTCTTTCTTTTATACAGCCAGAGAGACAAGAGACGAGTTTAAAGCAAGTTAGACATTTTGGGAAATGCTCGTATTTGCTTTGTTGTCGAGAGTCAGATGAAAAGATTGATACCACTCTCATATCTGTCCATTAGATTTAAAGCTGCAGCCAGAAAGCGGTTACCGTAGCTTACAATAAAAGCAGGAAATTGAAGCAAACAGCTTCCACCGCTCTGAAATAGGCAGTGACCTAAAGACTCCAGGAAGTCACTTCCACTTCAGTTTTCATATGGATGACACAAACAACATTATCACAAGCTTTAGAGGTTCAGACTTTACATCTGAACAGAGCGGAGCTAGCTCTTCCCGATCTCCATGCTCCGTAAAACTAACCGGCTGCCGGCTGCAGCTTCTTTTCTCTCCTGTACGGGCACGAGAGTGCTGTCGAACCCTCACCAAGGAAGAAAATAAGTAGATTTCCCAACTGTCAAACTATTCCCCTCAAGGCTGAAGGACTTTGGGATCAGCTTGTGACAGTAAGGGATAGAACTGTAGAAGAACTCAAAGAGAAATGCACGCCTGCGCGAGTGATGTGCTGGCTAGCAGGTAAACATCCCATGACAGGGAGGACTCACAGGTCTGCTGCACTCTTCTATGAATCAATGCTGCAGCCCAAAGAAGGCAATAGTTGCTAAAATGTTGCTACATTGAATTAAAATAATTAGACTATAGTACCAATGTATGCATGTCTGCACTGTTTTATGTCTAATTTAGTGGATCCTATTTTCTTTTCCACGGGTGGGAGGCAGACAGAGGATGTTTTTACATTTATTTACTTCATTAACCGCAAGAATAAATTGGATTTTTAACTAAATTCTTTGTATTCATATCCCTTTCTTCTCCTCTCGCCTGTCTTCCATTACACCATTATTTTAAGGACAGTTCAGATGATACAAAGAGAAAATGCAGGGGGGAAAAAAACGTTCTTTTCAAGTGCTGGATTTCAAAAGTCTCTCCTGCAGTCTTTCAGCCCTGTGATGGTTTGTTGTTAATACATTCTCAAGAGAGCCTTCCAGACACCAAGAAAACTTTGACTGATACGATGTGGATCAATAGTTTTTCAGAAAATGTCAAAAAACATTTCATGCCCTGCATTTGGAGTACCATCTCGCACAGTGTTTTGAGCAGCCACTGTCAGTTTCTCTTGTTCTCTGAGTGCGCCGAGCCGGGATCTTACCATCAATCCTAATATCTTTTTGTGCTCGTTTCACTTAAGACTGCTTAACACTGAGCTTAGTGTGTTTTTAATGAAATGATTTACAAGTTGCAGTCATTTTTATCACAGTTATAGTGTGCATACTCAATATCCTCCCACTCGGCGAGAGCTTCTCCCGTCCAGCACGGTTTGTAAATCACCAGAGATCCATTACCTTGTTAAATTGTACAGAGGCAGATAGCCTGTCTGATATCTGCTGATATGTTTTTATGGAAAGAAAGGAAACCGCATATGACAAATAAATAAAATTATGGGCAGGCTGAAAGCAAATACGCAGGGTTTTTTTCTTCTTGTGGTGAGGAAATTGTGAGTATTTGCTCTGTATGTTTATTTTATTGTCTGCACACTGTGTAAAATATGAGGGTACACCTCTCTGTAAACCACACACACATGCGTAAGCCAGGTGGAATGAAAACACCATAAAATGTATACGGTCCTCCCGCATGAAGGAGGAGAAATGAGGAAAGTGTTACGTGTGGCGGGGACACAGCTGGAAACATGATGTAGACTCTGGAGTCCAGGTGTCGAATTTTGCTTTTCACGTCTGATAACCTTGATTGAATTCTTGAATCATACAAAAAGATTTTTGAGAGTGTTTTTCCCCAAAGTTTCTTATTTTTATTTTTTAATCAGGAGCCAACCAACCAAAACAAATATCTTCATTCATCCTTATTTCCCCGGCTGAAAGTTAATCGTTACATAACAAGTTAATATACGGCATCCAATTTATGCCACTGTCTCGTAATTTTCTTTACCACGGAGGAAAGTCATTGTTATATTATGATTATGTCTATGTCAAGCAATGTGCATTTCAGAGCTGGTGCTCATTTTATGAGACTGTTTTTGCGTTGGCGTCAGCGTGAGCGTTTGACCTCACTTGTGGTGGGAAAGCACAGCCCACCTCTGGGCCAAGATGTATGTAAATTATGTAACATCAGGCAGCGTCTTTGCACAAACGGAGAAAACACATTAGATGCAAATATAGATCTCATAAACAAATAGATTCTCGAGCATCCAGAGGGATGAAGATTTACCATTTCAGTTTGGGTTTAATATAACTGGACCATTAGTTGATAGATTGCCTCATAAATTAATTAGCTATATCTCGTATTAGAGTTAATAGGATAGAATAAAATGCAACTTTATCATCTAGCAAAGTGGAAACGTGTCTTTAACTCAACAAAATGAAGATTAAAAGTGTGCAAAACTTGTACACTAGTTGAAAATGTGAAATATTTAAATAGTACAGCTAAAAAAAAAGTAGAGGATGAATTGATTAATAGATCGATAGAAATTTAATTGGCAGTTGTTTTTGAAGTAAAAACGCCAAACATTTCATCATCTCAACTTCATTTCCTGCTTTTCGGTCGATCTCATGGCACCATAAACGAAATATTTTTGCCTTCTGGGCTTTTGGTCGAATAAAAAAGTGATGTCACGTCATGCTCTGGCAAACTGATGTAACAATTTCATTATTTTATGATGCAGACAAAATGACCAATTGAGGAAATGATCAAAGGTCAGAGTCTCGGAGAGAAGGGATAAAGCACGATAACTGTCAGGACGCTCCGGCACACTCAGACTTTTCCAGACTATTTTTGAGACTCACTGACTCACTCGAGTGCCAGCTAAAAGCCAGATATTTAAATGTAATGTCCTTGCTTGTTTCCCTTTCCTCTGTCTTGATTTTAGTGCTTTGCTTTGTTTTGACTCCTCCGCCTGTCTTTATCTCCCTCATGTCCATTTCTTTGTCTCGGTGTCTCTCTTGCTCTTTCCTGGTCCTCTCACATTAATGTAGGAACCCTTCTGTTTTCATGCTTTCCTAGCTGTCTAATCTCTTCTTTCAGCAGCACCGGGTCTTTATTTTTTTTTTCTCCAGGGTATCTGTGATTCCTAAAAAGGGTCTTAAAATAAATGATCTAGAATTAAGTCTTTAAAATCTATTAAAACATCGCGCACCGGCTGCAGCCATCAGATCATTTTTCACCATGGAATGACAGGTTCCATTGCTCCAAACGTTCACGCTCAGATTAATACAGGATCGGATTAGCTGTACATTTTTCACTGTATCTGCTTTAATAAACACAACTGGGCTTTGTGTCCCTTAACAATTAATTTCCTGTTTTGCTTTATCTTTATCTCCGAAGTTATAGTTGCAGAACTCTCATTAGCTCTGCTCCACTGGAACCAGGCTGGTTTTACAAAATTTGTTCCTTTACTTGGTTTGTTTTGTCTTTTTAATACACTCATTTTATTTACTTCCATGTCACTTTAAATACAAAAAAAAGGCCACACTGTGTCTCTTTCTCTCTGTGTGCCATCTCTCACGTGCAAAGCAGGGTCAAATTAAACTGATATCAATGACTTTCCTGGGATGAATAATGCTAAAAGTCAGCTTGAGCTTTCGATCCGTGGCAGAGAATCAGATCGCGTTGATGTGACCTTCCGATTGCGTAACATCAACATCAACATTTCATAAATCGCAGCTCCGGCTTTGATTCATCGTCACATTACGTGTGAATAAGATTTTCTTTTTTATAAATGAAATCCAAGGTCTCTTCCCTTGTAGCCACAGCATCACTGTAACATTCTTATAATGTCACATCTCCCACTCAGTTTCCATACTCTCTGTCCATTTTCTTCACCACATCCCCCTCTTTTAGTCTTCCTCTCTCTTTTCCTGTCTTCCTGGCGTCTGAATTCGCCATCTCTGATCTCGTACAGTTTTCCACTCTGCAGTGTGACTGCCGTCACTGCGAGGAGTTGTCACTCATCATTTTCTTCTTCTTCTTCTCCCATCTCTCATCAGGCTGTTCGTCCATCCTTCGCTCACCCCCCTCCTTCCCTCCACCAATCCATTTTTGTCGAGTCTCGACTCTCTAAAGTCTGGTGCATGCTGTGCAGTGTTGAAACGCGGTGCTGAGGAGTCCTGATTTTCTCCCCTCTCCCATCTCGTCTCTTCGCTCAGCCCTCTCATTCTTTCCTTTTACATGCTTGTTCTTGTACATCCTTCCTTTTCTTCCTCTTCTCCTTCCTCTCATCCCTCCATCTCTTGCTGTATCAGCTCTGAAGCGCACAGTTTGCGCTTTGCTGTTCGGGCCAACTGCATAGATGACTTGCTGCTTTGTCTCTATCTATCATTTCCAAAGTGGAGCACTGACGAATTTTCAGCCACTCTTCCCCCCCTGCATCCTGCCTCACTCTTTATATCCCATCAGTCTTTAATTTTACTAAATCGCTCTGTCCTTTCCTCGCCTTTTCTCTTCTTGGCTGGACGATTACAGTAAAATACAGATGGAGCGTCGTGTGTGAGAGATGGCAGAGCTCCATATCAAGCCAACGGGGCAGGATTGTTTTAAAGAAATGACAAATCGTATTAAAACTGCTATGGAAAGCGTTAATCAAAGTGATACGTGTGTGACTTTGACAGTGGAAACCACTTCTGCCTGAACATTGATTTTCTGGCCCCCAATTTTATCATTTCCAGCAGCAACAGGTGGTTTATTTCCAGCAACCTGTTCACCTCTGATAAACCCACTGTACTCTCCCTGCCCAGCACCAAACAGCTGACAGACAACGTTAGCAACTGGTGGAGACCAAAGTGGAGCTTCAAATGAATGCTCACATTGCTCCACTGCGCTGTGAAAACACTTTTCCAGGCGATCAGTGGTGACTTTTTGGTTTACAGCTTGTTAGGCTGCCCCCAAGTGGCCCAGAATCTGTTTAAGCCAGTACGGTTTCTGTTAGGCCTGAAAAAAGGAAAGGCACAGCATGTGGCAGCTCATGACTGTGGACAACTTTATAAGTTCATCTTGACATTGTACTGTTAAATCTTATTAGTGTCAAAAATGCTATCTCGTCCGTGTCTTTCCTCCGTCCTGTCCATCTGCCGCTCTTCCTCCAAAGACTGTTGTCTTCGCCTCTTCTGTCATCGCTTTTTATCTGTCCTACTGTACCGCTCCTCCACCTCCTCTTTTTTTATCTCATCTCTCCTCAAAAGACAAGATCTCCAGGTCTTCTTTCTCTCTCCATCTCAGCTCACATCATCCACCTCTCCCCTCTCTGTCTCTCAACTCTCTGCTTCCCAAAGTACAGCATCTGCTGTGCATATTGGACCACTGCAGTGAGGAGTTTCTGCTCCATCTATCCCTCCCCCCGATTGCCTCCTCCTCTTCTTTCTCCTCCGCCTCCTCCTTCAATACTCTTCTCAATTCCCTCCAAAGTAGAGCTCGGCCTTTAAGTGTTTTATCATTGCAGAGAAGAGCCTCACTTTCTCTCTCTCTCTCTGTCTCTCCTCTCGACTGTAGTCCAAGCTCCATCTGGAGAAAAGACTTGCTGATCTCTCCATTCCTCCTTCCCCACCTCCCTCTCCCTCCCTCCCTCTCTCTCTCTCTCGCCTCTCTGTTCTCCAAATTGACTGTTGGCCCTCTGAAATAAAAACTTCTCGGCCTGTATCCGTCCGTCCTCTCGCCATTCTTAACTCCATCTCTCCATCACTTCACTTCTGCTGTTAAGTGTTGTATCAGTGCACGAGGGACTCTTTCTGTTTCTCTCTGGCCGCCCCTTGCCTCTAACTCTCCAACCCTCCCATCCCTCCATCCATCTGCACCATGCTCTCTCCTCTTTTCACTCCAAAGTATCAAGTCTGTCGTGTGATACCGGACAACGGACTACCAAAAGTTAAGCTCATCAGACTCAAAGTTTTCTTTAAAATCGTTTGACTTTACTTCTCATTTTAGGGCTGTTTTTTTTCATCACGTCAAATAAAGAAGAAAATGTTTTTTTTTTTATTGCAATCACAGCCTCGCCGTGTCCCCTTCTTTATATTCAAACCGACTGCTGTGCATGCTCCCTTTCACTCCCCGACAATGTTTTGAACCACGGGTTTGAGCCAACGCAGTCAAAAGTAATCATTAGCACCAAAGCTCCATATTTATAACGTCAGTCCGTATTTATAGTGTCATTTTTTTCCCGCCACTAGTCATCCCACTTTTTATTTTTTATTTTCAAAATACAGGGTCTGTTGTGTGATGTTGTTGGACCCTGGCGTCAAGGAGTGGGAAGTCTTTCTTTTCAAAATATCATTAAAAGTCGGCCAGCCTTAGCAGCCAGTTAGCCCATCAATTTGTCCAAATGGATTATTAAAAAGCAGAGGCAGGTTTTCTTGGGGAAAAAAAGTTGCTGTTTGAATTGCACACTTTAGCCCATCAGATGCTGAGGTTTGTTTTTGTCCCCTGTTATATTTGTAGCACTTATTGAGCACTTTTGGCACCGTACACTATTACAATAACGCGTTTGCTATCTCAGTTCCCTGATGTCTTTGTTTGGGGCTTTTTTCTCTTGAACAAAGCTTTTGATACACTGTGTACAAAGTAATTATTAGCAGCTTGTTCAGCAAAGATGCAGTAGCAAACATCTTTATTGCAACCCTGTTTCCTAAAAGTTACATCCGTATGGAACTAATATGCCTGAGCAAATATGTTCAGGAGAAGAGCAAAGCCTTCTCTGATTAAGTTTTTATCGGCATAGACCGTGGTTAGCAGTTATTCCATGTACTTTGGGCAGATCGGATCTCAGAAAGTGTAAAAACCAAGATGCATTCAAGAAAGAATCAACTCACATTCCAGCCAGATGGTGAAAAGGCGTAAACTCATGCAGAAGTTCACACCAGGCTGTTGAAGCATTTATCTGATCCCTAATTGGCTCTTCCACTTAATGATGTGTGGAGGTGAGAGAGCACCGACCTGAGGGGTGTGAATGAAAGCTTGTAGCGCATAAATATGATTCACTCGCATGTATTGTGTGAGCTTACAGATCTTCCTGTATCCAGCTGTCAAATGGTGTAACTGAATCTATAAAATGCAGAAGTTTTTTCTTTCTTTCTTGATTTGCATGTAGCCTTGGAAACCGAAACGGATTGCAGGCCAACAGGCATGCATATATGTGGGCATGTATGCATAAAACATCTCTGTGGTAGAGACATGTCACACTTCATGGACTGTAAAAACCGTTACCAAGGTGCAAATTAGTCACATTTGGATGTATCTGTAGGACACGGGGTCTCGACACTGATACCCCCAACCCTCCCTCCCTCTCACCTCTCTTCTCTCCAAAGTACAGGGTCTGCTGTGCAGTGTTGGACCATTGCAGCGAGGAGTTGTCGCTCTCGGCCACCCGGCAGGTCAGTGTCACCGTGCCCCCCACGGACACCGTCTCATCTGTGGTCATTGGCTGCAAGGGGTCGTCGTCTAGGTAACGGGAGAGAGAGAAATGGAAAAAAAAAAATTATAAGACAGAGCGATATAGAGACGGCAGAGACAAGTCAGAGAGTGCTCATATGAAAATACAAGCAAAAATAGTAGCACACACCAACACACAAATCAGATAAAGCCACAAAATGCATTACTCGCCTCGCTCTCTCTCTTTCTCTCTATCTACCCCCGCCCATCTCTTTCTCTGCTTGTCAGATTATCTATATATCTCTATCTGTCTTTCTGAAAGCAAAGACACAATGCGCGCACACACACACGCGGACATGCTGTCAGAGGGACAAAAAAAGCAGACAAATGGCTATCTGGTTGTATGTCTGCGAGGCCAGTGTAAGAGCGATGAGTCAGTAGCAGCCCTGGCATCCAGAGACTGCGGGACCTGAGGGACCAGCCAAGATGAAGAGACCACGGCAGACAGTGGCTCTCGACAGGTCAAAGCAACAACCAGAGCACTGTCTCATACCTCTAATGGCTTTGTAACCCTCTTTTGTCAATATCTGTGTCAGTTTTTAACACCATGCATATGTATTGGCTGGTACAGAACAAGCTCAAATGGGACAGGCATTATGGAAATGAACAGGTCAGAGGGAAAGAGAAAAAGAATACAAATGACACGGCATAATGAAGGGATTCTAGAGGCTGGAGCTGGAGCTTGAACACCACAAAAACCACTGAACGGTGAACTGTCTGGGTGTGTAACAGTATTCAAATTGGCTCAAATTATGGTATTTAACAGCACTCCCTTGATAACGGGTGATGGTGCAGGCTAATTCCGCTCTTTGCATTCAGCGAGGGCGGCAGACGATTACGTGAATCAGAACAAGAGATGTATGCTAAAATACGCAAGCCCCTCGTTATGGTAAGTCATTCCCACTATGGCGCTTTTTTTTTGTTGCCATGTTAAGTTATCGCAGCTCTGGAGCCATGCTCAGCCATGCTTCGCGCTTCCCTTCCCTTCCCTTTCCTTCCTACTCGCTTCGAAACGTGCCAGCGCTCGCTCAACCTAATCTCAAGCAAAACAAAAATATGGCATAATTGACGACAAGACCAAGCCAACGGAGGGAACATCTCATAAGAAGATATGCCTCAAAGCGGTCCCCTCACCCCTGAAAATATGGCGTGTATAAATAGTTTAATTGGAACCAAATTGTCAAGCGGGAGACAGGTTTATATACGGCGTGGAGCGTTATCACATCCTTGCACCGGCGGTGGAATTGATTTTTTTTTCTTTCTGCAGGAAGAACATCTGCTTAAGTGCGCTTCGGCGGAACTCCCATCAAGACATGAAAGAGGAGGGGGGGGCACGCAAAGTGAGGATGCAAAAGAGAAGGCAAGCAAAGTAACTGCGTGTTGTATCAAAAACACACTTCTGCGGTACATGAGATGAGAGCGGGGCAGGCAGCGACTGTGGGCATCTTTTTCAGTTCAGCATCTCAGAGAAGAGTTATTAGAAAAGAAGAGAAAACCTTCAGGTTTGCCTCTGGGAGGATTCACAAGCACAACAGGTCTTAACGTACAGCCGTCGCTTGCCAGGATTCAAACAGCGCTTAGAGACTTCCAGAGCCTTTCGTGTCTGAGTAAAGAAGCTCCTTTGCTCTCTGCGGTGTGTTACTGCAGCCCTGACCTTGTGGTTAGTTTATCTAAGCACCATGATGGCTGGGGGCTGAATGTGTGGTCAAGTGCACCACGGATTAGTGTCTCCTTTAATAGCGTCTTGTGCTAATTCTTGCGGCTGATCGCAAGAGCTCCTCTACTTGGCATGAACACTTTGGGTAAATTGGCTGTCCCAGTGCATCACTCGTCAAGCCAACCACAATGAGCTCCGACAAGTTAGCCAAACTTGTGTCCTATCTTTGGCTGCCGCAGAGCGCTGGCATTTCTGACCAGGAACAACCTGTGTTCGAGGCTCAGAGTGACATTTGTGCTGGTAAAACATTTCTCACTGGTCAATTAGAGGCTCTTCAGCGATGAACAGGATTTGAGGAGATAGCTGCCTCTAAAGTGGGCACATTTTCCGAAAACTATGCAGATGAAAATATTTATCCTTCTCCGTGGTCGCTGTCATTTTAAATATCTTTAAAATATATTTTTTTTAAATTATCGTGATGCACAACAACATCACATGTGGTATCATCTGCTTTTACCCACCATGCTGTTAAATTGGTCTAATGTTGGCAGAGTAAAATATTAAAATCTGTCATGTTTCTTATGGCTTCAACATCACAGCAAAGGAGAAACTTTAAATTAGGCATAATTTTGTTCAGATTTCTTCAAGATTCAGCCTGAAATATTTGGACTCCTTGGAATCATGGACTAAAACTGAAAACCACAGATTGAATAAAGTTTGTGGGCTAGAACAAAGCCTTCCCTCATAATAAATACCAGCCCGTCAATACATAGAGGAAAGATGAAGAGGTTAAACTCCATAAATCTAATCCATAAATGTCATTCCTACACATTTGTTTGCCTTTTTATTATTACATCTATATTTCAAATGATTGATCTGGAGGCCTAAAGGTTGGAGAAGTGAGAAGATGTCTGCAGAATTCTATCGATGGACTGGAGGGGCAAATGCAGAGCTTGTAGCTTCATTACCACTGCCGGAGTGCCTTTGAGCAAGGCTTTCAATCCCCGTGCTACACCAGGGGAGCCGACAGATTGCAACACAGCGCATGTAGTTGTTTACAAAGTTTCTGCATCGATTAATGCAAGCTAATAAACAAAGGTTAATCTCACTCTTACCAAGCATACGGTCTAAATATTTTAATAATAATTAAATGTTCTCTGCATCTTAAATCTAAAGCTCCGCTAATGCATACAAATCACTTGACAGGCCGTACGGTATACGAGCGTGGCAGCCACCTTGTTAGCGCTATCGGTCAAATATTAATCTCAGATAAGTTTGGTTTAATTTAGTTGGAGCACTGTGTGGGCAGAATCAATCTTTTAGCAATATTTCACATCGACATGAGCAGCCATTCGATGGTGAGACGGGCGGGGTTAGCTGCAGCGGGCATTAAGATGGGCGCCAGTGAGATTACTATTTGAAATAAGATAAAACATCCTGTGGTTGGCAAATTTAATTACACATACTAACTGCCCTGATGATACACCCAACCCATCCGACAGTTCAAACTCATTTACTCAAACAAAACAAGCTCGCAGCACACATGACCCCTGTAAGCCTCACACACAGCTGTTCTTCTTACCTTTGAAGCTACTTAAGTGCAAAATGAAAGTTGGGAGGGGGGCGGGGGGGTTAGTTCAGCCAGAGTTTGAACAGTTAAGTCAGGCTAAACACCTGGGCTGCAAAAATGAAAGAAGAGACCTATCTATCTTTAGCAGACGTTAAGTTAAACACTGTGGCATGCTTTTCTTTCTTCATTCCTCACATCCACTCCCCACCTGAAGCTATAAGCCCGAGGAAGACACGGGTATTTAAAGCAACACAATTTACACTTTCCCGCAGTGGCAACAAGGTGAGAGAAAACGGAGAGGTAGAAGGCTGACTGGGATATCAAGCCGAGGGAGGGAGGGAGGGTTGAGCAAGAGAGGGAAAGATGGATGGATAAGGGTATGTAGAGGAGGGTGGGTGATAAAACCAGGCGGGAAACAGCGAAACAGTGTGTGTGTGTGTGAAAAAACAGGAGTGTGTGGAAAGAAGAAGCCGGCGAGACAACAGAGGAAGTGCGAAGAGCTTGAGGCCCCTCCAATGATGACAGAACAAAAGCGAGGAGGGAAAACTTGAAGGAAGAGTTTCAACATTTCTTTTTTTGAAAAGGCTCATTCATTTTCTTTCTGAGACTTCTAAGACGAGAGGATCAATATCCATCTCATGTCTACGCATTACATAAAGAGCTGCAGTCAGGATGTGCTCGACCTAGCATAAAGAACGGAAGCAGGTGGCGAACACAGCGACCAGGAGCTTGCTATTAGGGGTGAATCACTATCAAGAAGCAAACACTGTGTCTAGTTAGTTTATTTGCTACACAAACAAATGTAAAAATGGCAATTTGTGGCTTCAAGCAGAATAACATGCCGTAACTAGAGTTTCTAATAACAGAGGCTCCAAATAATTTTCAGTCAGATTGGGTCGAGTAGGTCCCGGTTTATTGTTTCTGGTCTCCGATGTGTGTGTGTGTGTGTGTGTGTGTGTGTGTGTGTGTGTGTGTTATTATGTGGAGTACAGATAGAATACCTGACCACAAGCTGCTCGTTAGCCTCGTTTGTGGCTGTTTGAGTCCCCCCTCTGTGTTTGGGTCTAATTATCTTCAGATTTCTTCAGGATCTGTTTTTTTTTTCCTTGATTTGAAAATGTACGTATGCATGTATGTATACACATAGGGAGCATTCTGTTTTGCACTAATTTGCAAGGCATCTCGCCGCTGAACAACACACCGTATTATTGCTTCAGCCATAAGTGCCCAAAATGTGACAGTTCAGGTTCTCAAATATGAGAAATTGTTGCTCTTTCCTGGTCTTACTTTATTAAAAAGCACCAAAGGGGTCAATCAGGCCGACTGGATGTCTTTGCAAAGCGTTAAAAATGATCCATTTATTTAAATTTCTCAATAAAAAGCATTGCTATCCCTGATTTGTCCACTTGGGATTGTACTGGAGGGACAGAAATTAGGAGTTTTCATTAGTTAAAGATTAGTATGCACCAGTCCAGTATTTAAGCTAAGCTAGGCGAGTTCTTAAATCCCGTCTCCAGCTTGGTACTGAACAAACAGACATAAGATGGATATTGATCTTCTCATCTGGCCCTCAAGACGAAAGCAAATCAGAATATTTCCCAAAATATTGAACTATTCCTTTAATAGAAAACGCTTCCCCTGGTTTCTCTCCACCAAAAATAACAAACAGTGAAAAATTCAAACCACCTTGGCTCCATGTTCACCCCCCTCTCTTCCTTCCTCATCCATCTGTCTCCCTCCATCCTTTCCCCCCTCCTCCTCTCCATCTGCCCCTACGTCCTCCCCGGTTTCCTCTCGTCCTCCCTCACCTCTTTTCGCCCTTCTGTCGAGCCTCCTTCTCCTCCTCCCCTATTCCCGATCATCTCGTTTACTTCCCTCCATCCTTAATTCCTTCTTTCCCTCCCTTTTTTTGTTCTCCCAGGGAAGCATTACGGCGTTGCTGCTAATTAGCACAGGTTAATGAACTTTATTTACTGTACACAAATGTGTGTGTGTGTGTGTGTGTGTGCACATTCGGCTTGTGTGTTTGTGTAATGAGGTTATTATCCACACGTTTGCGCATGCGTGTGTAGGTGTGGTTGCTTTTGCGAGGAGTGTGTATCGTGGACGTGCACGCCTCGGTGTTCGTTTGCACCCGAGTGCAGTCGTATTTGTTTTGCAGGGAGGAATTTATCTGTTTGTGCACAAGTGTGTGAGATGAAGTATCTGCGTGATTTATGAGATGGTTTTTATCTGCATGGGGGTTGAGGCTGCGTGCATGTTTGTGTTGACCACATCCTACTGCAGATGCACAGAGAGTGTACAGGGCTATGGTGTGTGAAAGACAGAGCCATGTGTCTTGTTGCTGCTGATGCTGTACGCATTTGATGGGAAATTCAGCCAACAGTGTGCGGTTTGATATGGCATGGTATGATACAGGCCATTACACACACACAGAAGTGTCCACTCGCACACACTGGAAGCCTGCTGACATGCCCCCTGAGAAATACACACGCACACACACACACGCATAAAACACACAGACAGAAAGATACATGCATGTTCGTCAAGCACAAACAACAACGTGGCTTAGGGGGAGACATAAATAGGTAAAAATGTGCTTAAAAATACATCAGATCGAGTTTGAAACAAGCAAACATGCAAAGACATAAAAAAAAATGCAGAGGACACATTAGGAAAGAAACACACACACACACACACACACAGAGCAACCTCCCCCACACCATCCATCTATGCCCAGCTGTCCACATCTACTCCCCATCCCCCTGGGTGAGTGTATGTGTGTGTATATCTATGTGTAAACGTGTGTGTGTGCCCTTCTGCCCACCTCTAACCTCATCCTCCCTCTCCTTTTTACCCCTCCCTCCACCCCTTACTCCCCTCGCACGCCTTGTTGTGAGTCAAAAGCTGCAAAATCAAAACCAGATATTTGAACATTTGCCCAGTGAATGAAAACAAAATGCAAAACATCTGCACGCCAGCACGACCGCACGCCGCCCCACACCTCCACCTCCCCTCCCGCCCTCCTTTTTCACTTTTCAGACACACGCTTCTGCGGCCTCTGAAGTGCGAGGCAGAGCAGGTGTATCGAAAGGCTTTGTTTTCCGCCCCATTTTTTGTGTGGCTCTGCAGCCTTTCATAGAGAGACGGTTGTTGCGATTCTCGTTCCGTTGTCCTGCCGCCGTTATCTGAAGGCGCCAAACAAATTGCTTCTAATCTTTACGGGGCGGGGGGAGTGGAGAAGGGTGAGGGGTGGGATTGGGCTGTGTATTTGGGATTTAAGGACCCCCGCCTGCCGTCTTAGCACAAACAAACTCCTTATCCCTCAGTTTTTCCTCCAGCCCGCCTTTTTTTTCTCATGGCTGAGGGTTGGCGGAGGGATTCTGGGAGACCAAAGCAGCCCCCCACACCCTCCGCCCATCAAGTACCCCCTGCAAACTACCTCCAACAGCCCTCCTACCCCACCCTTCCTCTGTTGCCTGTCAAACATAGTTAGCTCAGCGCTCAGACAATTCCCCCCTCCACTTCTTTAGCCCTATATCCTCCATCAAGCGCGCGCAGACACACACACACACACACCAGTACCATCACAGCCCAGCAGTGTGTCTGCAGCAGCACTGAGGCGCCAAGCCAGCCGCCCCACCCTGCCACTGGAACAGCGCTATGAGAAAGAAAAGAGAGCGCGGGCTGAGGAGAAGGGTGGAGGGAGGAGGAGGAAGGAGAGGGGTTCAGCTTGCAGAAAAGGGCAGCAGCATCACTGCTGACAAAAGAAAAAGAATAATGATTTGCCAGGGAGAGAAAGACAGAGGGAGTTGAGGCAGCGAGAGAAAGAGAGATAGATAGAGAGAGAGAAAAGCACAGGGGAAAAACAGAAGGGAAAGAGAAAGGAAGAGGGGGAAGAGAGGGAGAGGTGAGCGAAGGACATGGCAGAAATAAGCATATATAGATAGATGAGACCAATGAGGAGAAATGACAGGGTGACTTAGAAAGGGGGCAAAAAGACTGGAAGAGCATAAAAACACAATGAGAGCGAGATGGGGGGAAGTAGAGCAGAGTGCAGAGACAGAAAGTCAAAAAAGGAGACGGCAGGATGGAGAGAGAGAGAAAGAATGAAAGGATGCTGACAGAAGTGGTGAGGTGGAGAGAAAGGGCAGCGGTAAGTGGATAAGAGGTAAAGGACAGAACAGGTTTGGACTTTTTTTCAAAGCTGTCTTAATGCAGTAAGTACACTGAAAGAGCTATCGGCCCCATCATTTATCCCTCCTCCCGTACAGGTACAAGTCTTTCAAAAGCAATTTTCCGGTAAGTTACGGAGGAGGGGGGGGGGGGGGCAAAATCTACCAAGTTCAGCTGGTTAATATAACACGTCAGCAATCTGAGTTATTAAAAATCAAGTGGGTTTCTTCCAAACTAAAAGTTTTCATTCAGTGCCAGTCCAAGAAATGAGGTGGCCTATTTGTAGTGAGCCAGAAAATATGATCCAAGAGACCGGTGCTGATGTTATGATCGCTTTTTTTTTAATCACCCTCATTCTCATCGGCGTGTTTTTGGTGGCCTTGCCCTCACCATGCGTTAACTTGAATTTATAAAGCATATCCTTGATCCTAACCGCTCTGTAATGACCCTGCGCAGGATTTTAAAAAGCTTTGGCAGTGAGGGTAACTCGGGTTTTTGCACAACCAGCCATCAGCATTCCCGTCTGGCAGCAGAGCTGTTCTGCATTATTACCTGATTTTGTGGTTCTGTCCTGTAGAGGGGGTGTGTGGCTGGACAGTACACCAGCAATAAACAGCCATGCCACTGTTGAAACAAACACAGCACTCGATTTGGCTAATTAAGACTCAAAAAACCTCAAATCAGATTTAATTTGTTGGTTGTTGTCTTGTCTTAGGGTCAGAGATCACAGGTTTACACCCCAGGGTACGGTTAGGATTAGACCCCAGGAAGTGTAGCTACTGTTATAATACAGTAAGTAGTAGTATCTAAAATAAATTAGATACATTAGATTACTAACATAAATGAACTTTAGGAAGCATTTCTGCACAGAACACGGTCTATATTTATTCACATTAGGGAGGTATTGTTTTACAGCTCGTATCGACAGGAGGGATGATTAAAGTGACCAAAACCTCTTTCAAAAACATCTGAACCTATACGTTATTGCCAGATATTCGTTATGCAGTCACTCATCATAGAGGAACTCATTAGTCAGCTACTGTTACATCATAATTAGCTCTATAATCATCTCTCTGTAGAGCTTCGAGACCTCCCTTGTATTGTAATGCACTGTAACCCACTTTGGCGATTGTTCATTATTAGGGGCTGTGCCAGCTAAGCTTCTTTAAAAAATGAACCAATTGGACACAGACGGAGACACAGAGATATTTTTGATTTTAAGGAGCCCCTCAGTGCGCCGGTGTGCACACACACACACAGCGCCAAAGAACCTCACCCACCAGAAATCATCATTTGATAAGAAAAAGGAAAAGCGAGCTTTATCTGTCTGTCTGCCTGACACACACACACACACACCCACACACAGGAAGATAAAGAGAGTGAAATCTTTAATGTCTTGGCAAACACACTGACTGCCCCTGCCAATAGGCCACTTAAAGAAATGAGTAGTCAATTACCAGAAGTCTGCCCTTTTTACTAAGATCACTGGACCTGCGATGAGGAGAGTCAGAACCGACGCTCTCCCTCTCTCTCCCTCTCTGTGCAGACAACACCCATCATTCAAAACAGCAATAAGAAGAGAACAATAACGCTCTTACATAAGCATCAAATTGACCTGCACACCCGGTGATAATTTAATATCATTGTTTGTCTTTCAGAGGAATCATATCATAACGACGTTAGCCTAATTCTGTTAGCCAGACTGATGATCCTGAGGAAACTGTGATGAAAAAATTAATCAAGTTAATTCTTGAAGTTTTACATGTATGAAGAGCTGGGTGTAAAGTTTAACAGCAGGTCACGGTTCATCGCACTGAACGTTACATTGTTTTGCATGCGAGTTTGCATAACTTGCCATGTAAGATATGCGCACAGAACAGAGTGTGTTTTATCTTCACGCTGCAGCGTGGTTCAAATTTGTTTGGGGGCGGCTCGCTCCTGTTTTTACATGACAACTCCCCCTGTGCAGAGAGAGTAAGGTCAAGTTCTTCACTTCACTTTGTTCCCAACATCAGCACTCGACCTCACTAATGCTCTTGTGGCTGAATGGGAGCAAATCACTGCAGCCAGGTTGAAAAGCCTTCCCAGAAGACTGCAGGAGGTTTCTGCTGCAGATTAATGCTCAGGGTTTTAGAGTCACACGTCCTACAGTTACATAATAGAGTGATGTTTTGTGTCCACATACTTTTGGCCATGATATGTGTATATATATTCAAAAAATATTCAAATAGATACTGTGCTGTTGTTTGTAACCATAAAAACCAGCTGTCTAAGTGACGCAAGCCACAATGCATGTGAACAGAGCTGCAAGTACACACACACACACACACACAGTCCCCTCTGCATCATGCTCAAAAAATGCATAAACATATGCGCACTGACACTAAACACACACTCTGTCAGACACACACACACGCATACACACCTATCCACTCATAAAACCTTCCGATAACAGCAGCGACTTATACTCCAGGCAAAAAACGGATAGGGCTCTCGATGCCCCGGGAAGGGCCGAGATTATAAAAAAAAACGGGAATAGTCCTAAAGCTACAGCAAAAAAGAGAGAGAGAGAGGCTGAGGAGGATGAAGAAAGGGAGCGAGTGAGCGAGGGAGGAGAGAGGAGGGAGGAGGAGGAGGAGAAAGAGCAAGAGAAGGGTGAGCCAGTGAGGCAAAGGGTGACGAGGGAAGATATGCTTCAAATTAAATCATTTGGAACAAAAGAGGATTGTTGCCAAGCAACCAAGCCGGAACAGGGTTACCAGGGCAACCGAGGTGACCCGAAGCTTGACCTAAGAAATGGAGTCACCCTTGTCGTCCATTGACGCACGCACACACGTGAACGCACAAACGCTCTCTCCCTCTCTCCCTCTCTCTCTCTCTGTCTGTCTTTATTGCTTCAGGGTCCATCCAGCAAACGCAGACAGGCAGCAGGTTTCTTCTGGTAAACGCTGAACACAACGCAAATGTCATCCTGTGGCACAAACAAGAAAACAGAGCTTTCAATCAAGAGGGAGTTATAAAACTGAAAGGCCACGAGGTTAGGCGGCTAATGGATGACGTTAGCCAAAATCAACAGCTAGTGAAGCGCCAACACATAAAACTGTCCAAAGTCCAAGATGAGCTTGCAGAATAAATAAATAGAGCTGCATTTTTTTGGCAGCGCTGTCAGTACGCAAACACTGTTTTGAAACGATGGATGGAACCCAGATTCTTCTTTAGTGAGAGAGCGAAAGGATGCATCATTTAGGAGTCTATCAGAGAGGTTTTAGAATGGAAGGCATTTACATTAAAATACCACAGAGCCTTCTTTACCCTGAATAATAAAGACACCTACTCATGCTGGATATTTGAAGCCGGGGTTGGAAATTCAAAGGAAGAAAAAGCAGCTTTAAGTTTGTTAAAACCATCTCATCCCTCTCAGTCAGACACATCAACAGCCACAGAAACAATCATGATCTGATAACGCAGTCATAAACAGGATGCTGAACTTTCATCCGTTTGTGTGCGCTGCTTCTATCGAGGCTTGTTTCTGACCCGAACGTGAGAGCTTGGACTCGCTTGAGACTGCTTAGCTTAGGGGAAAAGAAAGTGAACAAGTAAGTGACTATGTATCTTTGAACTGGACTGAACGAAGTGATTCATTCCACCTCGATTGCACCACCCAGAACCTTTCCGAAGTTGGAACTGCATCCAACAACCCTGGTATCTTTCCAAAAAACTGGCAATCTAACAAACCACAGTCCACTCCATGCAGAGATTGGCCAGGTGTTCTGAGGTGAGGAAGTAAGCAGGATTTGAACTTTTTTCTTCTGAAGCTCTCTCTTTTCATTCGTCACACAGCTACTTCCTTCGCTTTTTTCTACGCCTTTGAAGGGAGACGGTATGAAAGCGTGCATCGTTTTCCCCATTTGTGCGATTACTACAAAGACACAGAGCTCCTGGGGAGGCATCAGGTACATAGCCAGGAGGAGGTTATAATTAGAGTCTCTCTTTGCTCTACATTTGAGTGTGGCCATTTGGAAAACACCTTCACCCTTAGATGTGGTCAGACTAACTTTGTTTCAACCCGAAAGCCTTTGAACACACTCAGTTCATGAGAGCAGCTCTTACAGCTTTTACAAGAGTCCTGTCAGTGCAGATCTGATCAGAAATCAATTAAAAAATCATCAGAAACCCGTCGTGAAAGTTCTCTAACTACTCCAAACTGTGATGCATTCAGGTGCTACTGAAGTCGGCTTCTTTGGTATCATGTCAACTCTCCCGTCTCTCGGTTTCTCCTTAGAAATCACACATAAACACGTCCTCTCTTCTCATTGTGTAATTGTTGCTCAGTTACATGAGGCTGGATGTTCGACTAGATGTTTTTTTTTTTTGTTTTGTTTCAGGCAGACCCCGTTCCTTTCTTCTCATCTCTGTGTCTCTGACTGCTCAGCAACATGACATGAAAGGACGACGAGCGTGTATGGAAGTGTGTGCATGAGTGTGTGTGTGCGTGTGTGTTTGTGCGTCTCCCTGGAAATAGCACAGAAAGACAAAGCAAGGTTGAGAGAAGCAGAAATGTTAATGTGGACCAAAGTTTGGCATATCGTGTGCATCTGTGTGCTACTGGAAGTGTGTGTCTGTCAGTGTATTGGTATGCTGTCTTCCCTGTATCCAGGCACGTCCCTTTCCTCCAGGGACTACTTTGAGAATATATGTGCGTGTCCTCCAGTGTACGAGGGAGCATGTGCTCCCCTCTCTCTTCTCCCGTCATGTCTGTAGGAATGTTTGTGTGTCTTGTAACGGCGAACGCCCACTAACGAACGCAACCTTTCAGCCGGCCCCTACGGTTTGTCACTCCCAATCAAGACAATGGAGATCAATGGTGGAGCAAAGCGAGGGAAAGGAGGGTGAAGAAGAGGAGGAAGAGGAGGGGAGGGCTTGCTTTCCAACAATGGGCCCACAGACAGAAAAACAATAGAGGCTTTTTTTTTACATGTGCGTGCATGCCGAGTGGCGTGGCGGCTCCAGACATCGTTAGGGCGCCCCTCGTGGGCTAATTGACTGATTAGGGTCACTCCACGTGGTCTTAACTGTCATGGCTGCCAACACAGGAGACCCATCTGGTGACCCACTTGACACGAGAGATTTAATATAAGAGCAGGGATGCGGAGATTTGAGCAGTTTTACGTCACACGCAGATTATTATCATTAATTCCCATGAATTAATTTCTGCTGAATTAAATGCAAGTGAACTAAAAACATTTATCCAATTTGGAGGAGATCTGCTGGAAGCTCCATCAACGACCCCTCGACCTTAACGGTTTCAAAAGCGTGAGCGCTGCACACTCACACCTACACACACTATAAATACATAAACCCGGCATAATACGCGGTGCATGATGTTAGCGCGAATAAGAACGCCAGCGTGAACTCAGGCCGGTGTCAATCATGAGGTAAGGCATCATTTATATAACATCATCTATTGTGCGTTCAGAGGAGGCCCAGTTTTATTCCTTAAAGGACTTAATGTGACTGACATGCTTACTGCAATTTATTCAAACAATGTATTCAAACGTAATTCGCAGCTGCTCGGTATTTATATGTACATTTCATTCTTGTCAGCATGGAAAAGCTTCTGAAACACCACTTAGCGTATTACAGCCCACTAAAAGTCATTTCCTCACCATAAAACTCAGCAGAAGCCTAAGATCACCTGACTCACTCGGCGGGCAGGCCAGAACGTCAGCGATATACGAGGCCCTTAAATGGAAAGATAATTCTGAAAACAGAATAATTAAAGGAATCAGTGCACATGAATAAAAAGTCCGTGCACGTGTTCCAGACCAGTATAATATATCTGGCAGTAGCACATATCCGATATGTGGTATAAAAAGGCCAGATATATCATCCAGTCTTTAATGCGTGCTATAAATATACATCATAAAGGTATACGTCAAGCTAAAAAGACGAGTAAACACCAAACACCCCTTCGCTATATCTCCGTGCACAGAAGCGCAGATGCATGACAGATGTACAGTAGACTGCGCAGATGTGTGTGCACTGTACCATCAATGTCATTTGACAAACTCGTGTCACCCTGATCTAAAACTGTCAGCGGCTATGAAAAACAACCTGTTTTTTTAGATTCACCACCGCGTAGTTTCAGGTGCCGTATATCTGATGAGTTCTGTGAAAGTTTGCCTGGAATAGTTGTTCTTTTTCCGCGCCTTCTCAGGTGTCTGTTTTCCCTTTCTTAAAAAGTCCTTTCTCAAAGTTCCCCTCTTTAAAATTTAATTGCTTTGGCCTTTGGATTAGTTGTTATCCCTTTGAAGTATCTATATACTGAAAGGTGAAAACCTCAACTTTTTTTCTGTCCGCCAAAAAACTTTCAGAACGCTTTCAATGCTCCTTGATTTTCCGCGTTTCCGAAATCTACTGGAGGCATGAACGCCTTCGTCTAATTGATAATCCTTAATTTAGTGTTTTAATGACGGCGGTGGAGAGCGCTTGTCTTTGTTGCGGTGACTGCAAAGGCCAGAGCGTATGATTCACACCATTTTCATACTCATCAAATCAGCCTGTGAGCCCTCGCATGCAAGGAGCTGCATTCATTAAATTTATGAACTCATTTATTTGGAGTTTTTCCCTGATTTTACACCCTTCAGGGTACGGTGCTACATACGTGCTTACTTTCACTTATAGGAAACACCTGACAGAAGTTACAACAAAATACTTGATGTGCCCTTTAGAAGAACTACACAGTGCTGGAAGATGTAATCATGAGATCAGTTAGATGTAGGAAGAGATCACGGTTGGAATGAGTGCTTAATAGAGTTAGGGAAACATTGTGGTTTGGGCTTAAATGACTACTTTGATGAGGTTATAGGATCTATGTCACGGTGGCCATAATAAACACTTGGCTACAGTTATAGGGGATGATTGTGGTCATGGTTAAAACGTCTGCTGGGTTAAAGTCTGATGTTTCGCGACCGCGACATCTTCGCTCGCTCTGCTGACTTTGTGGCTCTATAATAACTTCACCTTCCTTCGCTCCTGCCATAATTGCTCTGGCTACTAGAGGTCTTTGTCACTTCAAAGTTAACAATGAAGCTAATTCTTGGGAGGGCAGTCTCTCAAATGTAGCTTTCCAATTAATAAACCGAAGAGTTTTGACTGTGTGCAGGAGTTTGTTCAGCTCCCAGACTGACTTTTCATTTTGTAAAAGTTTCTGAAGGAACATAAAATCCTTCAACAGTGAAAGGGTCAGTTCTTACAAATTACAAAAGACATATTTTTCTTCACTTACTGCTCGAGGCATCTAACCATGCAATTGAATGGATTTTTGTTTGCTGGGCTAAAAAAAGAGGAATCGATAAATATAATTAAATATAACTCTTCAATGCCGTGAGCGCCTTCCCAAAAAGAATGGAACATCCATTCACCTCCATTGTACTGGAGTGAAGGCAGAGCTCTCGGAGAGTGAACCGCAATGAATAAAACTATGTGCATGGAGGGGAGTCGGTGTTCTGGTGTTTTGTGTGAACTGAACCTTTTCAGCGGTGACAACACACATAAGTGCGTACAGTGCAATCATCCGGCGCACAGGCTTGAACAGACGCGCTACGAGTCTGACTCTCCGGGCCGAGCTACAGTACGGCAGCATATTACTATGATATACTTATGCTCTCCATTCATACGCTCAGTCATGACGCTGAATCTTATTTAATGTCACGAGCCACATTTGCTTGGAGTGGAGCCCTACAAGCTCGGCTTCGAGAGGAGAGGACTGAAGTCATCTTTCTTCTCCTGCTGTCTCCCTCTGTTTCTGCTTTCTCTCTCTGTGTATCTCTCCATCTCCTTCTCTGCTGTGATCGCACCCACCCCCCGCCACCCTTCCCCTTTCTCTCTCTCTCTCTCTCTTCCTCATTCCGTCTCTTTCTATCTGTGCCTCTCCGCCTCTCTCTCTCCCCCTTCTGCAGTCAGTGAATTCCCTCGGGTTCAACAGCGGGAGACTATTACACTCACAGACGGATTCGCTCTCCTCCAATTTCTCTCTGTCCTCTTCCTCCCAGCTCTCCCCTTCTTTCATCATCCCCCTCTTCCTCCTGTGCTCTCAAGCCTCTATTCCCTCTTATTTGTTCCCTCCATCAGCATGAATGTGTGTATTTGTGCGTTTTTTTTTTTTTTTTTTTTGTGCACGCATGCACAGGTCTTCCAAGCCTCCCTCCCTTCCTTCCCTCCTTTCTCTTTCTCCTACTCCTTTTCTTCAGTCAATATAATTGGCATCGCAGGAGTGCTCCCTGCAGAGTATGCTAAAACAGCAAGCACAAAAACAGAGGGAGAGCAGAGAGGGAGGTAGGAAAGGGAGAGAGAGATGTGGATAAAGGCAAAAACGAAGAGAAAGCAAGAGGGGAGGACAGGAGAAGCAGAAAGAGGAAGATGAGAGGGAAACAGAAAAACGGACTTAAAAGTGATGAGAGGAGGGGAGGAGATATAAATATCCAAAATAGAGGGAAGAAAGATATTTAAAGAGAGAGGAGGGAAGTGAGAAAGAAAATAGTAAAAAATAAAGTGACTGAGCAAAAATAAGAAAGAAAGGAGGAGTTGAAAGTAGAGAGGGAAAGAAGGGGAAGAAAGAAAGGAAGAAAAGATAATGCAGGTCAGATGAGGAAGAAAAGGTGAAACAAAGATAGAGAGAGAAGTAGAGAGGAAAGGGGAGAGCAGGGGTGAGAGCTCCAGTAAGACAAAGAAGCAGTAAAACAAAAGAGGAAACAGAGAGGCCAAAAATAAAATAAATTGGGATGGAGGAGAGAAACAAAAGGGAGAAAAGATAAACAAAGGAGAAAGAGAGGGAAATTAAGAGCGTCGAGCAGAAAGGAGGACACAACCAGATGCAGGGATGATAAGACGAAAGGAGACAGAGAAGAAAATAAGGAAGAAAAATAGGAGAGAAAAGTCTTGACCATAGCAATCAGCAACCAGGGAAACCAGAGCGCATCCATTCAGAAACCAGCCAGCCACTCAAGGCAAATTCAGCCATATATCTCCTCCTGACTAGACACACAAGTGCCAAACCACATTAGACTGCAAGACAACCATCCTGAAATAACCCAGACCTCAGTCGCAGCAGCACTCTCTGTCTCTGCCTCCACAGGCTCTCTGCAGGTTTCAGAAGGAATAAATGATGATTTTTTTGAAGTTATAGGCAATATTTTACTGGGAAAGTGCATGTCTTATCAGTTTAAAGCGCAGATTCTTCACAGGATTCAGTAAAGAAGAGCATTCAACTATCGAGACCTTCCGCATTTGTCCTAATTAACCAACGCAATGTCAGTAGCAGGAAATGTTCTTGGCAAACTTGCATTAATCAAAACTCAAGTGCAAGAAACAAACACCAGCAAGTATCCTCTCGAGAGAAAGTGGGCTGACGAGCCACCTGCTTGCCAACCATCCACTCATTCTGCGAGAAAAATGCTCATCAGAAGAGTGCAAAGATTACTGACATTACAGTACGTACATTGCAGGAGATTATGACATCACATGGCTTGTGGCTAATGAGACTCGCACTAATGAGCTCATGAATCTCCTGCTGCTGCTCCGGGTTGCTGAAATGAAATGTGGCCTTGTGGAGTCTAAATGTGACACATGTTGGGCTGCGACTAACCTTTGTTTTCGTTATTTTAACCAATCAATTACTTTTTGATTAGTAGATCACTCATGTAGGAGATAAAATGTCAGAAATGAAGACAAAGGCCCTTCACAACGACAAGCCGGGGACTTAAAATACTTAGAAACATCCAAAAACTTCAGTATCCTCTGTCCTTCTCATCTGTTTTCTTGTCATTTTTCCATGTTTGGCTTCATTCTCCTGCAGGCTTGTGGCAGATGCATATAGCTTTTATTCTCTGAGGCTTTTTCTGATCTACTGTAGCTTGGATTGTTCCTCGTTTGTATGTTGTTTGAACAGATGAGCAAAGCTCCAAAAAAGCGAGCAAATGTCAGACTATAGCAGCTGAGACCAGCAACTGTTTTCACTTGAAAATCACTCATTGTCAATATTGTCATAGAGTGACTGAAGCAGCTAAATTGATAGTTTTACATCGAATGTGAAATCAGTAGCCGTCCTCTGCTTTACAGACATTCATAATGAGTCTCAGCTCATTCAGCTGTCAGGCCCCCAAATCTGCTGTTTTGGTTCACTCCCACCACTTTTATAGCATCGCAGCAGGCAGCGGTTTTTACTCAAAAAGCTCTAAAAACCCACAGAACACTACCTGCTCAGCACCAAACAGACACAGTTAGCAGCTTGCTGGTGAACATAGTGGAGCATTCAGCAGCTAAAGTGCCAGATTATACCCTCCAGGGTTGGTAGAGACCAAAAATCGAGCTACAAAATGAGAGCAGAGGGAGTTTAAAGAAAAGAGAGACAGAAATGCTGCAGTTACAAAGAGGAAACAGGAAACAACATAAAGGTTACACACTCAGAAGTAAATCAAAGAAGTTAAACTGAATAAAAATAGAATGTACAACATGTTTCCAATGCAGACCGGACATTTGTATTAAGTCAATATTAACTCAAAGAAACTAATCACAGCTTCAAGAGGCTTCCTGCACAAAGAAACCAATCTCTCACAGTGCTCAGGTGGGATTTTCCCACACAGTCTTTAAATCTTGGAGAGTCAGGGGGGCCGCGGGTCTGCTGGTGATCTTCGGTTCTATTGAGTTTAAGTCTGGTGATTGACCGAGCCAATCCAACACCTTTATTTTCCACCTCTGGAACCAACTCCTTTGTAGATTGGTTTGGATCATTGTCCTGCTGGAAATGTCCACCTTTGCCTCATTCTCATCATCCTGGAGGATGGCAACAGATTTATATCGAGAGCACATGACTCCATTCACCTTCTCTTTGATGATTCGGATTCTGCAAGTACCACGAGACGAGAAACAGCCTCATACCGTGATGCTTCTAGGAATGCTTCTCCAGGCCACGCTACAGTCTCCCAGTAAGCTCCAACATGCCTTTTCTTCCTGGTTGATCATGCATGGAGACCATGATGGTGGAGTGCATTACTTATTGTTTTCTCTGTGACAACTGTACCTGCAGCTTACAGGAGTGGCCCTTGGCTCTTCTGATTATTTTTCCGGCTGCCTGGTTGGAAATGTTGCGAGGAGCTCCTGTGAGGGGTCCGTTCATGATGGAGTCATATTCTTTCAATTTGTGGATAATGGTCCCAACTCCCCCAACTCCTTATAGAAGCCTTCAGCAGTTGCCAAATCCATTAGTAACCAGTGCCATTGCTATGTAGCTAACAATGTTGTTTGCAAAGGTCTTAGGAAAGCTCTTTGCCTCTACCCATCATGAGATGTTTCCTGTGTGACAGGTTGGTAACAAACTATTATTTTTTTCCTTCCATTCAGAGGTGGATAACCCTTTTTCCAGGAGTAGAAGTCGTAACCTACCAATATGCAGTAACCCAGCTGAATCTAATAAGCACAGGTAGGAGAACTATGTGTTCGATACTTTGTTCCCCATTCCTTCTTATTGCACATAACTCTTTATGGACTGAAACAATGTCTTTATCTGTATAGTTTCATTGAGTTAATACTGGTCTAAATTTTCACATGTTTAATGAGTGTTAAATAACTGTTTCCCCAAGAGTATGGCAATATGGAGAGGACAGTGTACAGTGTTGTATATGGTTGTTTTATGGTAAGAAACATGATCCAAATGCTGAGGCAATGCATGAAAGAACCTATATTTGTATTTGTAATCAATTTATCGAGTCTAAACGGATCTTGTCAGCACAAGACAGATAACATTTCGTCTCTTACTGTGTCGATTGCTGGGAAAGAAAATACGGCTTGGTATGTTTTTACACTCTAATGCAAACTCATTGTGTTGTTAGCAATCTAGCAGATTTCCTCCAAAATCTGACTTGATAGGACAGTGTGTAAAATGCAGCGCAGAGGCCCTTAGAGGCTGACAATCTTCCTGGTAATAGTGTCATTTGTTTATGGTAATGACTTTATTGTCAAAATGCGGCGAGGGTTTACAGATGTTGCAATGCTACAAATAGAAGACTATGAAACTGCCAAAAGCAACTTATTTGTGATTCAGTACAGTTAATAAAAATCTGGAATTATGAATGGGCAGTGTAATAAAAAGGACAACATGAAATTATTTGTTTAAGAAACATGAAGCCCAATTTCGTTTAGAAAAGCAGAAAAATGAATAAAACATTACACAGCCTATTGTACTGCTAACCCTGGACTGCTCTAAAATAATCTAAAGAGGAGACATGGAGGACAAAGGAACGTATCACAGGGTGGTGGAAAAATAAGACCCATAATACAGACATTTCACGCATTTTCACACTCCCCAATGCCTTAAATTTAGATTTATTTTAAGGCTTTTGCAATTTTAAAGACCCACGGATGCTCTCTCTTGCTCTGCGTTTCTTATTTTCCCTCTGTCTACTCCGACTCTGCTGCTCTCCCTCTCTTTATGTGTCTCTTTCCCTCCCTTCCTACCTCTATCTAATCTTGCTTTCTGAAGAAAAAAAAAGAAAGAAAGAGAGAAGAGGACAGACTCTATTCTATTCAAATCCAAAGCCGGGAGAGCCGACTCAAATCCAACCCAATCGCATTTATAGCCGGGTTCCGCTCCAAATGGTAATTTGTCGACTGTCTATTGGCTTGGGCACAGGGGCTCCCGTGATTGACACTCCGACTACAACACAGCTGGTGGAAGAAATGGGGAAGGAGGATATGATTTTTCTGTGATTACTTCTCTTTTGTGTAATTATTTGTTGTCTTTGTTTTATGATCACTGTATTTCCAGTTATTGCCGCTCATTCAGATTTACTGGCGTTTATAGATTAAGGTCCTCGTTAAACTGCTTTTTTTTTAGTTGCGTTAACAGCGTGGCCCGAGGGTAGCTATGTCGTTCTGTTGGTCCACTGTGTTGGATGGCTTACAATTCTGGGATGGATTGACATTCATGGTCCCCAGAGGAACAATCGTAATGGTTTTGATCACCCCCTGATTTACCTTGTACTGCCGTCGTGAGATTCACATTTGCAGTGTTGAATGTCTCAACAACTACTGGATGATCACCATGAAATTTAGAGTTCATGTTCCCCTGAGGATAAACTGTACTTGTAACTCTGGTGTATCTTAACTACATCCGCCATCATCGCTTCACTTTGTTGCAAATCTGATGACATTTCCTCCAGCTCCATCTGTACTTTGTGTTTAGGGCTAATTAGCATTAACGCAAATGTCAAATGCTTAGCAGGGCAAACATTTTACCTGCTAATCATCAGCACGTTAGCACTGTCTTTGCACGCATGGTAGCATGCCAACATTCGCATTCAAAGCACCGCTGTGCCTAGATACAGCCAGATACCATCCAGTCCATGTTTTGTAACTGCTCCTCCATCACATCAAGGGCGATGTGTAGGATTTCAACATCAGGAAAAAAATCATTATAGACATACGTTTTTAGAAATTCTTGTCTGTCTTTTATAACTTTCTTTCTTACTGATCGTGGCACTGTAAATGAAAGCCAACAAAACTAGAATTCCTTTTTGGCTTTTTGGATGTTTCAAACTCTGACTGAAGGCTTTTGTAGATGACAGTTACCTTGGACATAGTACTTTTAGTTATAAATAATGCGTGGCATAACTTCAGACACTGTTAAGGAAGTTCTCCATCATATGCGGTGCTACAGGTAGTGAGTTCAAGATGAATAAAATATTACTGACATCAATTTTAAGCAATTGCTGTCTGTCTCAATCTGGAATCATATACAGTAGATCACGGTACTGTGATCCAAAGGGAACTGAAGTCTGACTGTGAAGATGTCTAAAAAATGAGAAATGCAGCCCTGTTAACTCGGATATATACTACTTTTGGAGAGGAATTACTGTCATTTCAGTAAGCACATGTCTGCTGTTCAAACATTTCTGTCCTGTGGTTTCTTGCTAATAGGCAATAAGGCTGTTTCCCAAAAGACTGACATCCTCTACTGGCCTTTCCAACTCAAATCTTGCATAAAATCTGCTGCATCGCTATATTTCTCTGTGGATAGATCTCTGTACTAACACTGTCATGGTTAGGGATTCCCCCTCGGGCCAGCAGTACTCAAAAATGTATGCAGTCGCGCTGTGCTTTGGGAGAATAACTCCAACAAATGGCAGGTGTTGCATCACTGTTCTATTTTTCCTGTTTTTAATGGATTTACTTTTTTGACACTGAAGGTATTCGTGACTTTGCTTTGAAACTACTGTAGAAAGAGTAATTTTAACACATTGTTTCTTACGTCTGGTACTCTGAATTATTAATGTTTATCTCAGTAGTATGCACGTTGAGCTTTAAAGGTCCTATTTTAGTGTGTTTTCAAATAAAGGAAAGCATATTATGCATGTCGGTGTGAAGTAATTGCATTGCCTTCTTTAAAAAACACACGGCAGTGAGGTGCTTTTGAAACACAGCGCACAAACCGCACTGCACCTTTGTTAATCGGATACACGTGTGTGATGTTGAGATGTGTTTCCATACACAGAGAGAAGCTTAGAATATTAAATGAGGTATTTATGAGCAGTTAATGGGATAATTGTTTTATTGGCTTGTCTCTGTGTGAGAGAGTATCATTAGATGACCCCCAGATACAATAAATTGCCCATATAAAGCGTCCCACTGATTAAGGTTTTGTTAACAAGCATTTCTTGATTGAAACTGAAGATGTCAAGCTCGATTCAGGTGAAGCTTTCAGTTTTCATTTCAAACTGTGCAACATCAGTTGACTGCAGGGAATTAAGTGATTCAACTCTGACAGGAAATTTGATAGCAGTAGTTTATTGAGGATGAACCAAATGAAGCAAGAGACCAACGTTGCCTCCTCCTGCCTTCTGTTGTCACTTCTTAACTATAGTGGCACGTCCCCTGTAACCACCAGTGGTTGTGTCTACATATGCTGTGACAGACGTCTGTTGTTTGGGGAATATGTGCCAGTCACTTTATGACACGAAAGCTGGAGCTAATCGGAAAACGCCAGTAAAAATGATTGGATTTTTGAAGATGGAATTACTGGACGTTTTAACGCGTTGGCCATTTAGCGGATGCTCAAAGACGGATCCGAGCACAATGAGGGAGGCGATACTGGAGGGGCTCATCTACAGGACACACATTCAGAGCAGGGCTCAAACGTGTGACACTTCTGTTACTTCACTCGGACTTGACTGCTGTGAAACTTGACTCTATAAACACTTCATTAAACCTGAGCATGTGTGAACATTCACAAGTCTGGAGTTTTGAATTAGTAAAATGCCACAACAGGGACGAACTAACGAGGGCTGCAACTTACAATTATAAACAACTATTTTCATGATTAATTGGTTTATAAAATCCTTCAGAGGTAATGACTTCAAATTGCTTTTTTTCCTAAACGACCACAGATATGTAGTATAGTATTATGTCTGACAAAGAGAAGCAGCTAATTCTCACAAGTGAGAAGCTGAAAGAATAGTAGGCAGGCAGTGCAGCCGTACAGCTTGAAGCTTGTTTGTTGAGCCCTTGCACTGAAGGATTTGGTGTCAGCTATACATCAAACTGCATTATATAAAGGAAAAAGGTTTAATAGTCAGATTTCATACTTGATAGATAATCAAATTACTTATGAAGAGTTGCCACTCGACTTTAACTGGCCTTGAAAGTTGACTTCAGACATAGTTGACAATCTTTGAACCCTATACTTGACCTGCTTAATGCCAATGAAATCAATCTTTTAATATCTCTATCCCACAAATGTCCTTGGAAGGTTTAACTAAATAAATATTTCATATTAACTTGAAAGGTGAACTCCATCAGGTGTCATTTCAGAGAAAATTAAACTTCATCACAATACCTGGCTTAGATTTTACAATGGGTATGTGAGGTACAATACTTGAATCCTTACAGATCCAATTTCACATTCGGCACACTGGCTTTGGTAGGTCAAGACAGGTTGCAATGGTTTTCATGTTTGGTCCACCCAGGTGTAACACACACAGATGTACGAAGAAATGTCAGCATGTAGCCATCTTGCCACCGGCAACTGACCCTATGACGTAAATGACCCTTCCTTTTTCTTTGCATCCTTTGGAACAGAATCCCTGTAAATTGTACCAGGAGGCTGATGAAACCAGGCCAGGCTCTGACTCTTTTCTGCCCCAGAGGGGAAGAACTAGAAAATGTCACAGAACCCTTCAAACAACAACAAAAAGATGCTCTCACAGGCACGTCGTCGCTGTCACAAAGTCAAGCGCAAACACCTCCCCATGTACAAGTTTATATGCCTCTCCTCCCTCCTGCCTGTGAAGATATCAACCTGAAAATAGCTCTGTGAAGCTGAACACTGAGCCGTGATAAATAAATCACAATAATATTTAAATATTCATTGTAGAATAAGAGAACAAGAAGCACAGAAAAAACAGAAACGCTGAGGATAAACCCCTTCTTCCTTGCTTCACGAATCAAAACAGTTTGCCTTGAGGAAGTTCGACTGCATTATCAAATTCTCCCTTCAAGGGACTCATCAAACATACAGTAGCCTGTGTAAGAGGCTGATAGTCGTCACGCCTCGGGCTGCCCGTATGAATGAACAGCAGATAAGGGCGTGTAGCTCATTAACTCAATTATATCGTTCACTTGTGCCGTCTGCCGATGCGTTTCGCAAATGGGATCGAATTTGCCAGAAGATATAAAGTCGTCTTCATTGACGCACAGACCAGGGGAGAGTGGTTGTATTGTAAATATACAGAGAGAGAGAGCTTCTCCATTCAGAAGCTAGACCACGTGGGCCTGTTGAGCCTCACAGCAGGTGCTCTTGTCAATAAATCTGTCCTTTAAAAAAGAAAACCGCCGTCCATTTGTTGAAAAGAAGCAGAGAGAGGAGAAGAAAAAAGCCAGAACAATCAAAATAGCACTCGACATGCAGTGGTACTCTCAGCATGGAGAACGGAAGGTCTGGCATGCGCTCCTCAATCCAGCCCCGCTGTTTGCTTTTGATAACAAAAGTCATAATGACATTCAAATACTCACCAAGCTGAGAAATGAAGCAACGACAGGAGAGAGAGAGAGAAATGTAGATAGAGACAGGAAGAAATAAATAAATAGAAGAAGAGCATGCACGTGTGTGTCCTCGCAATACTCGTGCGTGTCTGCGAGTGCATGTGTAACCTACTGTACGTGCCTGCACGAACGCCGCGCGGGGTCGGAGTAAGACATAAGTTGGTTGGATGCCAAGTGGTGCAGCTAGCTGCGGTGGAGACAGCTCTGTTCCACCGAAACCTAAGTCTGTTAATAAAGTGTGTGATTAATTCACGCTGTGTCATTTTCCCACCCCGCACCACCACCCCAACCCCACTCGTTCGACAGAGAGGGCTTGAAGAGCCGTTTAATTACTCAGCACTTTGCTCACTATGATATGGAGAATCCCTGGTCGGACACCACGTTACGGTAGGAAAAAAAGTCCGGAAGCAGTTCAGACAAATGTTCCATATCAAATGCAAACACTGTACGTATAGGAGTGGCAATCTGTGTGAGGGATATACATGCATTCACTGGCTGCCCTGCTAAACACAAACACTTATGCATACACACAGATAGCTACTGTAGGCGGGCACACCATTTTTTTTTTTTGCCTGACAGTCAACAGCTTGGCTCACAGGGGTATTTTTGTTTAAGTAAAGACTAGAATGCCTTCAAAGCTGCATTTGAATACACGCATGTGTGTGTGTGTCTGTCTGTGTGTGCACTTGTGCATGTCTTCATGCATAAATATGCACACACATGTACACGCCTAAATTGTTTCTGTGAGTGCGTGTGTGCATCTCTGAGAATCTCTGTGTCTGTTTGAACATCCTTATGCATGTGTGTGTGTGTGTGTGTGTGTGTGTGCCAACATACAGTCAAGGACTTGCGTGTTCATTGAACAAGGAGCATGTATAAGTCTGCGTGAGAGGGAAGCCAGCTGCAAGACAGAAAGATAGACTGTGTGTGTGTGTGTGTGTGTGTGTGTGTGTGTGTGTGATTGTGTGGGTGCGCGCAAGCGTACCAAGGATTCTTAATAGTCTGCCTAGCAGGCTGTGAGAAAGCAAAGTGAAAGAGAGTGAATCAAAACAAGGTGCGTGTGTGTGTGTGTGTGTGTGTGTTTCTGAGCACTCTGGCAAAGGTGTGCGTGTCACTGTGTGTAGTAGATTCTCATGCGGGGATAAGCAGCTTAGGAGAAGGAGCATATTCTTTTCTAAGTAAATCTCATTAATTTTAATTAGCTGTATATTTAGCCCATACACCTGGATTGGGTGTAATTCCGTTTGTATATATAGCGACTCGTGAGCAGAGCAGGTGAAATGACTCAGGTAGCGATTATATTGCCGTAGCCGCCTCGCATTTGCATAATGTCCTGTTTTTGATTGTGTCGCATGCCTAAGGAGGATATCACAGGCAAAATATGCATTCCCTTCATTTTCCCATTGCATGCTCTATGTAGCGCGCCATGGCTCGTCCTTTTAAACGTTCACCTTTTTTCTCTTGTGTGTTTTCTCTCACTCTCCCTCGCTCCCTACGCTGTTTCTTTTCATTTTCTCTCCGGTGTCTGCACCCCATCATTAGTGAGTGAGCTCGCCTTTTTTTTCCTCTCTCTCTCTCTCTTTCTCTCTCTCTCTCACAACCCCTCCTCCTCCATTTCCTTGCCCTCGTGCTCCTTATACTGTATGGATTTCTCTTGTTCACGTGCATGCCTCTGTCTTTCTCCCTCTGTCTCCCTCGCCCTCCCTCTTTTCCCGGGTAATCAGCTTATCCTATGTGTGTCCAAGCCTCTATGTCTGCGTTCCTCCTCTCTTTGTTTCGGATTCTTTCAGCAGGGAGATTAGAGATGCCTATTTGGTGCCTTTGTTTCCAACCAGTGCGGTAGCGCTGAGTTACACCGCGTGTCGATGGCCTCGCCATAAAAAATAAATAAATGAAAAAAAAGGCACATCATGTGCTCATCATACGCTGATCAGTGTCAAGGGCCACATGCAGAATAAAAGCCAAGGCAGCACCTGTCCACTGGGCAGTGCGCGAGATGGAAGCTTCATCTCACATCACAGTGATTGACTGTCTGATTGATCGGCTGACCTTATTTAATGTTTCAAGTAAACCAATAGTATATTCCCCGGACCGATAGTCAACTGGATAACATGCATGAATCCTACAAGACTCAAGGATAACAGAATAAAGCCAACAAGCTTGTTTTTGCGTTCAACGCTTGGCTGCACTTATAGAATATTTAAACAGCGACGACTTCCATTCTTCAGCCTAAGAAGAGAACAAATGGAAGCAGCACATCTCATGGAAGGCAGATGATACTGCATAGGCACAATCGCTGTATTCATCATTCAAGTACAATGAAGGCATTAAAACAATGAACAGCGTGTTCAGTGACTACCTATCGAGGCCGCGGCTTTTGATGAAGAAGCACAATCAACACAAAAGAAGAAAACGTACAATGAGTAGAGTATGAGAAGGATAATGGACTATTAATTCCACATTACGTTTCAAAATGCGGCAGTTAGACCTCATTTAGATGTCTCATTGAAACACGGTGTCTGTGTGGATATTTTGGATCAGAAACAAACATGATGATGCAGTGAGAAACTGCACATTAGGATCTGAAAGTTATGCTTCAGACCACCTACAGGGGTGATCAAACTTAAATAACGCCCCCGCGGTGTGTTCACATCAACAGTTCAGAGAAGTTTAAACTCACTCCGAAGTTTAACATCCACTCAGCTCCTCTGAAGACACCTACAGTCTCCACCAGTTCTAACTGCTCTTCCTCGTCCGTAGGATTTATAGTAGTTGCAAACTGCGGCAAAAGACACGTCATCATTTTTGTTGGCTTCCAGGAGCGACTCATAAAGGACGACCTTTTCCACTTGAATGAAAAGTAAATCCAGCCTCTATAGTATGAAATCTAATGATCCTACACCCGTCATGCTTGTTCTTGTTTGACAATGCAAGCTCCCAAACCACTTCCCCGCTTTGTACGGGGCGCATGAAAGATTTGATGCAATTACAGTGCAGCCATAAATGATGATGAAAGCGCACACACTGAATGCCAGGTACTGTATTAATGCAAAGGACATTCAAATAATGCAAACTGCATTTTAATAGCAGATGTACTGTTTATGGAAGCCATGAGCGCTCAAGCGTTGTGCTACAGTGCGACTGTGAGGCGTAAGGGGAGCAGCAATGCAGTGGAACCGCAAATGAACTCTGCTGAGCGGTAGCTGTGTTACGATACAGAAACTTTAATAATGGCACCATCCAACAGTTTCGATGCTAAAACCACACCCGAGTACACAATAACATCCACCCGAAACAATAAAAAAGTTCTGTGTACAGAAACAATCTTCAGAACTGCTTCACTACGATAGTATACTTTTAGAATAACTTTAATACGACGAGCACTCAGCCGCTCTGACTCATAATCAGTCAGTCAAAGATAAAACCGTCAGAAACTTTGCTGTATGCGGCAGGACAGGACACGGCCTTGAGGACTCTGTCAGTCTGGCTGCTGATTCATTTTGACATTGGATCAGCTGGTGAAGCACAAGTGCCAGACTCTGCTTCAAACTGTAGTCAATTTGCTGCTAAAACGGTGTGTCCCTTACGAAATATTTCCATCAAAGAGCCATTTACAGTTCCGTTATCAAGAGGGAGAAGTGAAACGGCCGAAAGTGCTCGCAGCAAAACGGCATTTCAAGTAAGAATGCAGCAACATAGATAAATACATTTTACCATACTGACGCTGATTCTATATGTGACAGTGCTATGTAAGAGGCTCAATAAGACGCGGTGAATGGAAGGTGATATTCTCAGCAGAAATCAGACTAGAGAGAATTCCCAAGACAGCACACAGGTGAATTAAAATGGCTTTATGGTTGTGGTATCAGCGATAAGATCCCCCCCCCTCAACCGCCCCTCCAGACACACTCCCTACCACCAGCCGAAGTGATGGCATCATCAAAAAGAGGCAATAAACAAGAGCAACCTCTGCTCTTTCATTGGAGGAGCTCCTGCGCTCAGGGGGGAACCCTCAGCACTCAGACTCAATCAATACAAATGCTGTGCTTTACAGCCGCGCAATCGCGTCTTCCGGCACCCCCCGCCATAGTTGTGTGAGTTTCATACGGCGCGGTGATGGGCTTCAGCAAACTGACACACCTTTCCGAGAAGCCTCCGGTCTGATCAATCATGCGGCAGTGACAGGATGGGCGAATTTCAACCCCGAAGCAATCAATTAAAACCTCCGTGAGAGAATCCCGGCGGGGCACCTGGAGAAAAGGGGTGGTAGGTGTTGGGGTGGTGAAGAGTGAGCGACCCGATCAAAGAAAAATCCAGTTGAGTGTGGAGCACAATAATAAGGGCTCTTGTTGTTGTAAACGAGGCGAATTCATTTATTCCAAGGCTGACGCTGTTATTGTTGTTAGGTTTGTTTAATCTGCTGTGTCTTTGTGAAGAGATGCCTTAAAGCTGACAGCTCTGCAAAAGCCGGACCCCTAATTTTCTCGAACTGGAGTTTCTGCAGACTGATATGTCTTTTAAGAGCACCTGAGAGGAAGCCGAGTGCGTTACTGCTTCTCGAAATCTCAAGAGCACTTCTCTGTTTCAATTTCTAAATGGCATTTGGTGTTATTATGACGCTGGCAGGCGAGATTGATCTGTTCTGATGTAATCTCACATTGCCTGAGTAGGTCTGGGTGGATGAGATCTGCCTCAGATTGATGAAGTCTAATGGAGTCTTGTTTGGGTGCTCCCGATACCTTTAAGATCAGATGATACTGCCGCGCCACTGCATTTTAATTCAGCTTAATTTAGACACAAATTACTTATCAACACTTGTGTCTTGTTGAGCTGTGAGGCTCTCTTCCCGTCACTGACGCATGTGTAATGTTTCAGCATGTCTGAGGAGCCATATGAAGATAACATGAAGACACAGCAACGTGCATAATGTAGGATGCAAATTGTCCCCGGGGCTGTAGTGCTCATGGTTGAAGCTTTGTTGGGAGTTTAATCAATCAGCCACAGCGCCTTAATTAATCGGCATGATGAACAGGAGAAATAATTGGTTTTCTGCCAGATGTGAATCTGTTACAAAGTAATGCCAGCCAATCAGGATCCAATTTATAATCACAAAACTGATCTGGACGACAAAACACTTAAAGGATCATAGAAAAATAAACACACCAAACAATAGGAGGAATGTGGCTTAGGCTTTGACATCATGACAGGAGGCAGTTAGTTGGATATATAGTGACACATGATCTATCTCGATGATTGACATCTGGGGTATGAGTTGGAATACGTCATTGTCCTTTATGAAAAAAACAAACATATTGCTAATTAATTGGCATGACCAGCAAGAAGGGAATTAATTGGGCTCCTCCCCAGATGTTTATGAATGAATCTGCAGAAAAACTAATGAGGGGTGTCTGCTTTTCCATTGAAGCAGCAGATGTCATTAACTGCAGCCCACGTTTGACAATACCGGTCTGCCCCAATCCAATCAGACCAGGTAACCAGTGGCTGAAACAAATGGAAAAGCACTGGAGCCAGTAAATAGCCAGGGTCGAGATTGGAAACCACTGGTTTAGGTCAGTGCCAGCGGAGCCAAATGGAAAAATAGCTTAGGCCTCTTATTAATGTCACAGTGGCTAGGCGGTAATTCCCCCAGGCTCTGTGTACCTCGGCTTGTTAATGAGTCACTGCTTATCAGTCAGCCTTGTTAACAGGCAGAGGCCTCGCATCCAAACCGCCTACTGCTATTGTGTGCTAGCCGTACTGTGTATTAGCCAAATGTTCCCCCATCTTGGCACACAGGAAGTCAACAGTAAAAAACAGAAGCACACACAGGAAGTAGGCATCGAGCCAGCGAGAAAGAGCTAGTCCGGAGGGGGGAAGGAGCCCATTTTGTAGCAGGATAAAGTGAACCGCTGGCAGAGAAACACACATGCGGAGCCCTCCCGCCTGTAAATCTTACCACACTAACGATTGGTCCACACTGCTCCCGTCCTTTAATCCTCATTCATTATTGGTCTCGGCTGGAAGCATTAAGGCTTCATTCACTTGTTTCGACCAGCAGAACTCATCGAGGTAAATAAACTGTTAGGCATGTTTCTTATAACCAATGCAAACATTCTCCTGGGGTGTGGGGTCAGGCTGCTGTGGAGCTGTGGGCCAAGCTCGGTTGGTGGGAGGCCGCAGTGCACTGCTCTACACGCTGCTGTGCCCAGAGCTCCGACGGTTGGACCCTCCACACTCCACAGCAGCCCCCGAGGTAACTGGGTCAACAGTACAGAACCAGGGCACAGTCAGCCAATTGCATGCCTAATCTGTGCCCTTCTGCGAGGCACTTTCTGTCCGCGGCGCATGGCTGCACATCCAGCTGTGGAAATGGATATGTCAAATGGCGCGCAATTAGTGTCTCCCCGATCCGTTCACTCGCTCTAAGGAAGCCCGGTCACAGATAAATCCAGAAAAAACAGAGCTGTCCTTTCGCTGACTTTGACATACATCAAATGAAGATGGGGAGTCCAGGGGTGGTCAGGAATTTAAACGGTTATGACCTGCAGTCTGTTGCTCGCTGTTTAATAATCAGCCTCACAGGGGAAGCTCCTTTTTCTGTCTTTCCCCGTTTGAATGATGAAAAAGGACAAACAGTCTGCATGTTTTTAATCCATCCGTGGACACGGAGTGATGGCCAGTCTGTTCTCTGAAGGCTCATCTGCTCTCGCATCGATTTGCTGAGCTAATCGTTTTTCCTCTCTGATACATAACATTGAATTATTTATGCTAAGTAGACCCTTCTGTTCCAGCAGCCTCTTAGCAAAGGAGATCTCCATTATGACGGCATTATCTAACTGCCCACCCCGCCCCACTCCATCTTCGACTTAACAGCTCTGCTGCTCTGTCACAACAACAGTCAGACAGATCGGAGCAGATGTGAGCGACCAGTGCTCTGCGGCTTACAGACATTTACCACTGTGTGGCACATTGCTCAAATGTCTGGAAATTATAGAAGAATGAACACAAGGCTCATATATATACACATATGTATTGTTTATATCCTCTATGTCGTTGATTTCTGGAGGAAGTCAGTAAATCATCAGTATTTCTTACACCAATGCTGCCAACACAAATTCCTCTTCTATGCATCCATATACTGATTAAAGCCCTCCAAAGTAGCACAAGAATTGTAATTCCAACTTTCTTGATTCTAATTGATTCAAAGTGATTCCACTGCAGAAATGTTATTAGTTTGGTTGTTACCAAGCAAAAACGAATGGCAGAAAGACCTTGAGTACGAGTCAGTGGTCCACAGGATGCACACTGTAGAGCCAGCACGCTCCGTCCACGCTTCCCTTCTCCTCTCAATTGCACTCTTTGACGTGTTTTCTCATCTCCTAAACACTGTCAGACGTCCCAGGCTTAATTACTCTCCTTGACTGACATGATAATGTAAAACAGCGCTTAGGTGAAACCAAAGCAGGAATTGGTCATGCATGGTCAGCCCTCCCGCCAGGCACACCTTAATCAAATGTGACGTGCGTCTGAATGCCAGCCAAAATCGTTTTCGGACCCAAATAACGAACCGCCGCCTAGGTTTCAATGACGCGCTACACGATCGGGGTCAGCACTCTGAAGAGAGATTGATATTTCATCATCAGCGCCTCAATCTGGAGACTGTTTGTGCATTTCTCATCGTCAACAGCATTTGGGAGCCATGACAGGCCTCCCATTTACATTTGTTTAGCAGTGACCTCATCGCGGCTTCTTGGCACTCTCGGCTTGTTTCTCACTTCTCTGCTGCACTGACCACCGTGAGCTCACGCTGACAGCCCTCCACTTTCCCCCACATTTCATACACAAATGTGCAGAAACGCGGGCATGCATAATGCAACGCAAAGTAAAAACAGCTGATGTGGATAAACGAAGTGTAAATGTGGTGCGTGTGCTAGCATATCTGTATGCATACACTTGTACACTGTGAATGTGTCCGTGATGTTTTCAGATTTGTGAACGAGTGTGGGTGTGCACAAGTGAGCACAAAGGTCCTCTGAGAATATATATTGGAAATGCAAATCAGGAAACGTGTATTAGAAACCTTCTTCCTGCTGTATTGTCTTACGCCTCTTTGACAAACATTCAGTGTAATTAAATCTGAACTGTAATGAGAAAATGCCAACAGGATTCTACCTGTGTCAATCAATTTTCTATGGATTGAGGGACAATCGTGATGTGCCACTTCGCCGTCAGCACGGCTTGCCCTCTAAAGGTTGTATTACCAGCAGCCAGTCACTTGAGTGTTATGTAATTGGAAAAGCACATTGGACAGTGTATTCCTGTTCACTCGGTGCTCACAGCGGGGATGATATCATTACAAAGTGCTTCTCTCATCAAATCCTCGCTTACCGTCCGCTCTCAGCCGCGCCCAGCTCATCACAGGTTGAGCTCCGGCCTTGACGAGTGTCACGTCTTGCTATTTGAGAAGGTGCGTGGCGATTACTCGTTATCTCCAGGTTGCACGAACCTTTGACACAGATATATGCTGAGCAGATGTGAGACAGACAGAGAGATGCTGAGCGGGTGAACATGAAAGGGAGGCTGTTGTGTGAGTGAGTGTGTCTTGCTTTTCAAGTGATTTAAGACGCCGTGGGGCGAGTGAGCAACTTCCAAGCAAGGTCCTGTAGTGGTGCAGGATGTGTGTGTGTGTGGAGTCCTCGCACCCACGTGCAGGTCACACACACATTCCTCAAAAACAACGGCAGAAATTCCACTGAGGGTCCAGTGTGGTGGGAGTGTCCCATGTGCTTATTAACGGCTCTCTGATTCCCTTGTCATAATACAGGAAACAACAAAAAAAGCCTCAAGTCAACAGATAAGGGGCACCACCGGAGACAGAAAGAGAGGGTCGGAGAGGTCAGGGGCCCGGGGAGAGACTGGCGAGATAGAGAGAATAGGAAACAGTTAGATAAAGAGGAAGAGAGGTGCTTACCATAGACAACGTTGCTGTGAGCCACAGCAGCGAACAGGACTGCCAATAAGCTGACACTCCATAATGCGGTGGGGGCTGATGGGAAGGCCATGGTCGGGCGCACAGATCCGCCTGTCTCACTGAATCCTCAGGAGGGCAGAGGAGCACTGGAGTTTCACCTGCGGGGGGGGAGAGAGAGGAGAGCAGTGGAGAGATAAAGAAAACAAGCAAGGCAAGCCAACTGGTCACTAATTGCGTCCCCTGCCATTGGTCGGGTGCTGCTGAATAAAACGCATGGTGCACCCGTTACTCACGCGTTGCTCCATGGGTATTCATCGATCTGCTTGTGTCATACCACACTGAGAAGCGATTGAGACAGGGAGGGAAGGGAAGGAGGAGGAGAGGGAGGAGGAGGAGGAGGAGGTGAGGGTGATAGAGCCGAGCAGCAGAAAAGATGGTGATGGTGATGGTGGCGGTGGCGGTGGTGTATAGGTGGTAATGAGGGAGACAGGGAGGGTTTCATATTACTGTGAATTTATTCATCCACTTTAACAAGCCGCGCGCATGTGGAGTGAAGAGAAACGAGCGTCTTCAGACAGCTCCAACTAACTCCCGCTAATTAGAAATAACGCAAAGGAACATTTTCCACAGTTGGTCGTGGAAAAAAAGAGACAGAAAATTTAAACACACACACACAACAGCGGCGGAGAGGTGCACCTGTCGCCCGCTGAGAATACTCGGTGCGCTTTGCACAACAGTGGAGACGTACAGACGTGCATAATAGCCGCTCTGGCACTCATTCTCTCTCCCTTTGTCACACGCTCTCCTCTCTCTCTCCCTCTCTCATGCACATGCCTTAAAATAGCCAGTAGCCTGCACCGAGGTGAGCCCTCCGTCCATCTGCGAAACGCTCCCTCATTGTGAGCCCACGGAGAGAGAGAGAGAGAGAGAGAGAGCAGTGGCTGGATGTTGCCTCCGGGACGGGCGGACGGTTAGGGCGGGGATAGAGGAGTGTGGGAGTGGGGAAAGGGGGGGTGGGGAGTGGTTGGTGTTGGATGGGATGGGATGTAGGGGACTGGGGAGGGGTGGCTTAGAGGGGCTGTGTTTATTGTTGCTCCGGCCCTTCCTGTTGAGTGATGGCGAGAAATGAAAACAAAACTAGAGCGTGAACCGTCAAAAAAAAAAAGTGCATCCATGGGAAATAAACCGGGGGCGCGCTCCGGGCGTGATTTCACACAAGTTACCGCGCGCTCCGGCTCTTAACGTGACCGCCTAATAACAGGTGATGCTAATAATAATAACAATAACAACAGTGATGATGACAGCTCGTGGTGGCCTGCATCGCTGCGACGCACCGCGGGAGCACCGGAGCGATGCTGGCTCGGGTCACAGCCTGTTTTCTAACAGCTTCTCCCCGCACTTGCAGAAATATCTCCGCGCTGATGGGATGAGATTTAGATGCACTTGTGGAAGCTGTAAGAGCTGGCTGTGCTGCACACAGCGCCTAGTTGTGATGCTTTCTCTCTCTCTCTCTCTGTCTTTATGCGAAGCGACAGAGCCAGCGGAGCTGAGGGAGAAAGGAAAGGCAGGCAACAAAACGCATATTCAGAGTAAATTATAAAAACACGCAGGGATTATACAGCTCTCTCTCTCCCTGTAACGGATTACACACACACACACACACGCACGCAGCCACCTACCCAGAGTGCACGCACACACACAAATTCCTGGAGACGGGAAAGCGTCAGCTCTGACAGGAGTCTCCTGTCCGCCCTAACAGTCTCCACATCCAAACACTGGACAGTGATACAAAACTGCGAAGCAATGCACGGCGATAACCACACACGCACTCACACACACACACCGTTATATTCCGCCTCCGGGGTCGGGGTTTTGTAGCCGCTGGTCTCCAATAAGGTCCCCCAGTAAAGGTCCCTCCTTTGATGCGCAGCAGTCGCTTGTCCGGAGCCTCCTCTCAGTCGACTTTTTTTTAGCTCCTTATTCCTTCTCCTGACTCTTTTGTTTTTCTTGCTTTTTTTCTCCTCCGCTCCCTCTCTCTCTCTCTTTCTCTCTCACACACACTCTGTGTTTGTATCTCTATCTCTCCCTCTCTCTCTCTCTCTCTCTACACGGCTGCCGTTCACTGCAGCAAAAACAGTCTGTCTGAAAGACGAGAGGGAGGGGAGGGGACAAGGGAGGGGAGGGAGGGAGAGGAGGGAGGGGATTTTAATACGATTTGGCCCGAACCATCGGGATAACAGGGCCAGAGCAAGGGGCCTATACTGGCTGAGAGTAACGTGAAGGAGGAGATGGAGGAGATAGAAGGAGAAGTGTGATCCCAGAACATGCCGGAAAAAAAAATCACCCTAATGTTCCCATAATACTCCACAGCGAGTCGACACTGACCTTATCGGGCTTTCTGCTATTTCATTATCTCCCGTGAGCGGCACAGCACTGTAGGATTTCCCATGATAGCTCCTCTGCTCACTTTATCTAAAGGTTTGATATCGAGTAGGGCTAGTTTTGGCCTACATATCCCATGAGGTGACGCGGCAGAGGTCATCTGAAGTTGTCACTGTTCTCAGTAAGTAGTAAAGATGTTTCTTATCATTGATAATATGGAGCCATTACGCCTATCTGACTGAGACTATTTCCCGTAGGCCTGATCAGTGGTAATATGATGAGATATACAGAGCACTTTATGGAGCTGGCTGACTTCTTTCTGTCTGCTGCAAGCCTTTAAAATCTGCAAATTTGTATGAAGCTCCCATAAAGTTTAAAGATCATAATGTTTAGGAATGGGGGCAGTTTGCATATGCTTGTAAACTTCATCATATGGTAGTCTGCATAGTTGCATGGGGGAACCAGCATCCACGGGACGCAGATGGGAGGGAGGGAGGGAGGGAGGGGTGCGTTTTGGCGCGGGGTGGAGTGGGGAGGTTGTTCAACTTGCCAGAGAGGATTAAGGATTAGTTTTACTGGCGGATTAGGTCTGTGTGTGGGGAGGCATGATGGGGTTAAACATGGATGGCGGCAGCCGCGCGGCAGCCCAATCAGTACTGGTGGCGGTGACAAACAGGGAGGGGGGGCACACACGCACACATGGGGGTTTGAAGGAAATACAGAATAATAATAAGCCATGTGGAGCGAGATCTTCAAGCAAGCAGCTGCTTTCCTCACTGAAGACATAAACAGTGAAGCTCCGGGCTTCCTAAAGTCCACCTTCAGGGGTCCTTGAAAGGATTTCAGTGAGGCCCCCACTCCCGTTTCACTACACTAAAAAAACACATAATGACTATTGCAATTCTCAACTTGCACACGTTGGAGTTGCAGTTTATAATTCGGTACAAAACCTGCATGCAAAAAAAAAAAAAAATCTTGAGTCGACAGCATTTTCTGGCACACACACTCATTTATGTCTCAAAGTCTTTATCTCTCCCTGTCTCCAAACCAAACGGGAGAGTGGAAATGCAGCATCTGGCGTCATTAAACACTTGTTATGAGGACTGAAAAGGCTTTAAAATGTTTTGTTGTTTGGCTCTGCGTTAGAAAAAAAAAAAAAAAAAGATTTTGTTCTGGTTTAAATGAGTGGACAGCCCCAGGTGCTGAACGCGTGCGCGCAGAGGAGGGAAGAGGGAGCGCGCGTGTGTCCACTGACTTTCACACACCGAGGGGGCTGGGTGTTATCCTGCGGTGACTACGTGGTGGCCGGTGTATAAAAACCGGAGTCTGAGCATGAAGCCTGGACAGTAACAGGCTGGTAACGATGCTGCCCGTGCTGTGCTGCTTCACCGGAGCACGTTTGAAATCTGCATATTAAAGCGATGACCTTTGCTGAAACGGCTCCATGTGATATTTCTATAACAATTCAGTCCAGCTGCATTTGTCTGCTGGGCCTCTGTAAATAAACACATCTCTGGAAATCAGCCTCTCCATCCATCAGTCCATCGTGCATTAGTCATATCTGCAGCCTTGTCAGATGCATACTCAGTCGCCAAAGCAATAAAACACAATCTCTATTTTTTTCCTCTCCATCACTTTATCTCCCCTCATCCAAAAAGCCACATCCCTTTACGTTCACATCTCTGCCGGGACTCGAACCCGGAGCCTCTGGATTAGAAGTCCAGCGCGCTATTCCATTGCGCCACAGAGACTGTGACACATTTTTTTCGATCAAAAGCGGGTTTATACTCCCCCTCCCAGCCCTGTGCAGCATCCTCACCATCCCTCAGCATCAGGACCGCAGCCCTGTGGATAGTAATCTGCCGCCCGGTAGGGGGTGCTGCCGCCGCGCAATCATTAAAGTCTCTTTACGCCTCATGGAGACTGAGGAGAGCCCCTGCTTTCCATCCCCCATTGCTTTCAGGCAGGTTATCTCGTCAAAACATCATAATGGTGATATTATCAGAGCAAAACCAAAAGACGGAACATCTTACATTGTAAATGCACCAATAACTATGAAAGTGTTGACTCCTCACGGGGGGAATAGCTCTGGTGAAGAGCCAGTGTTTTTTTATTAGCTCAGTTTGTTAATACTCTGGAAATGGGAAACGTTTCTGCAGGGTTTGGAGTGAGCGGACAATAAGCAAAGCAGTCTTAAAAACCCTGCAGAGTTCCAGCAATTTTCCTGTCAATCACAATCGGAAAAACCGCACAATGATGGATCTGCAAGCTCGGATGGAAGCGTGCTTGCCACATGGATTAGACTCGATGCAGGGAAGGATTTAGACGTCAAACTCACACACAGACAGAAAGTCACACGGAGGAGGCAATTTTGCAAGTGTTGTTTCCACTGTGACGATTATTTCTGAGCTGGCAACTGTTAAATATAGAGATGTTTGTCTTGCAGCTGAGTTGATGCGGCTCTGAGGAGAATAAGACACTATTAAAGGCATTAAATTGTCTCTTAAGTTTTCTAAACGCTGACAGTTATTGTGGAGACTGTTTGCCATGTCCTTTATAAGCAATGCGTTTGATCACAAATACATTTTACCAGCAGCTATGAAAAGAAATGCAAGTTGACAAGCACTTTCCCTTCAGGCCACAAACAAATTGATAAACCAATTCCACTGGAGCTGACTAAACTTCTGTGTTCACACTGTTTCGCTCAGTTCAGGCTCAGCTGATGTAAACAGACACATGCACGGGTACAGCCTCCTCCCCCAGAACGTTTACATTGTTTTTCTTAACCCCCCCAGCTCACTTGTTACCGTACCCTACATAAATGGAGCCGGTTCTGACATTACATCACGGCTTGCTTTCATTCACGCTGCAGGACGAAAGCTGTTCAGGTGCAGTGTGTAGCTCCTGTGCGGCTCAGCGGGAGGTAAGGCCTGAGGCAGGCTGCCGGTGAGGAGCCTGTTCACACACACAGCTTCCACCGCTGGGCTGCCTCTCCGCATTTCAGCCCTTCTCTTTCCTGATGTTAAAAATGCATCTGAGCTGCTGCGGCATGGGGAAGGTAAAATATGAATGACAGCCTACAGTAAACAGCCGAGCTGCAGAGACAACCAGCAGGCACACTTTAGCTGGGCTGCACAGTGACAGGGCACACACACTCACAAAATAAGTGATTAATAAATTTGACGTCACAGCACGATTAGACAAATTACATAAGCACAGAACATGTAGGACACGTCTAATTTTGGCCGCCAGTTGTTGTTCACACTGTGTCACATAAACTGGGTCACATTAACATGCACTTTGCACTCTTGCTGCATTTATTGACCCCAAAGCTTTCCAGAGTATAATTAATTCCAAGGGACAAAACATCACAACACCTTTTCTGCATACAGCATAATATAATCCTTTATTTAATACTTTGATCAAATGGGGCCTGCGATAGACCAGAACAGAACATTTACACAAAACTCCCACAGTGCATCCAGTCCACATTCCCTTCAGCTCCCTCCTCTGCCTTCGTTTCTGCTCATCTCTTCTCGTCCAGTGCTCAGAGAGAGGCCAAGGCTATGGAGGCGATGACGGAAAGACCAATAACCATGTAGCCTGTGCGGTAGACCTCTGGGATTCTGAAGCCTTTTCCGAGGTCCCACCACTGATTTAAGTAATGATAAGCAAATAAGAGAAGAGAGAGCACCATAACACCATCAGCTTATAAATCGTGGAAAATATGATATCCAGGAAATCAGTAAAATGACATAAACAAGACAAACGACCAAATAATCTAAAATACACTTTAGCATGTGGGGGGAAACATTTTCTAGGTCTATAAATCAAATTATTGAAGTCTTACCAAGTGACGGATGCCATTTAAGGTGTGGTAAGATACGGGGAAGGCGATGCCGAACTTGGCCAACCCGATGAGAAAGGGGCCCATGGACAGCGAGTGGATCAAGTCCAGGTAGTAGGGGTAATTTCCCGGTAATACCAGCGCTGCCACGGCAAAGGCTGAGATAGCTACACGCGGAAAGAAGAAGCAATGAGACCGGAGATCAGACAAGGTGTGTGTGTGGATGGGTGGTGGGGGGAAAAATGTTGCGCATGCATGACTTTTAGAGAAAAAGATCAACATGCTGCAAACATTTATCTTTTTCTAAATAAAATAAAGGCCAGTGGTTCTGTATTAAACAGGCTTCTCATTGGCTGCTGGCTTCAGTGCACTGCTCACAATGGCCCTGCCTGAGCTTCTCTGTCTGTGCTGTCTGGATAACAAGTCTCATGGTAGAAGAAAGTTAACCTTATTTCTCTGTGGAAGCACAAAGCAGGCGTGAATCGGAGTGAACACAAAAGGCGAAGTCGAACAAGCACAAACAAAAATAAATTAACTCTGCATTAAAATTCCATATGTAAAACAGCATTGAAAGTAGTGGCAGGGTACCTAAAAAACATTACAATAAATCAATATTGTGGGTAAAAGTTACTCTCAGCAGGTGATGTTTATTATCAGCCCTTTGCAAGGGAGCCTGGAAGTTGATTTCAGACACTGTGATAAGGCATGTATGATGTTTTGCTAGAAAGATGGGACAGAGTGAGTGAGTTGGCAGATGAGGGCTCTGACCTTTATTGAACCCATTAACATATAAACAAAAATTCGACCCAGCTTTTTACAGCATGGCACATCGAGGGCAGCGGCACTGATGCGCAATGACACAGTAACACTCAACCTGACTCAACCTTTACACCAGGCAAATGACTAAAAGCTGTTAGCAGTCCACTGTTAGACTTGATTTTCGCATGCGAAAGGCTTGAATTGTATTGAACAACTTTTGTTTTGCGATGCCAGTAAATGCTCTTAGCAGAAATCAATAGCGGTGGACTAAAATGCCCTGAAGAGATTTTCAGGGTCAATCAAAAGCTGACAGCAGCAGCAGAACAAGGGTTTTATATAATAATAAATAATAATAAAATCAGGAAAGATAGATGTGTTACCTCCACTGAGCCCCACTCCGGTTCCTCTGTGTGTGATGGACATCATCATGGGGACGGACCATCTGAATAACACACACACAAAGAAACCCATTTACTATAATGGCAAATAACTCAAAGTGGTTGAGACACAAGACAAAGGCAGCTGGCACATTCACTTAGAGACTCGAATATCCAGAGTAAGAAATGAAGCACATTTTCTTAAATGGGACTAACTATCAACACACAAAAGAGAAGGATTTTAAACACAAGATTACCAATGCTAGAAACAACCAGTGATTAAGAGTGCAAGCACCAGAGACAAAGTGCCCTGGTATAGATTAGCAATAAGAATGATCCGCGATGAAACGAAAGAAAAGAAACCAGTGGGAAACTGCAAAGCACAGACTGAATAAAGAGTTTCTTTCTAGCAGGGGTTAGCATTCTAATAACTGCCTGACAGTACATGAAGGTGCACATTGCAGTAATGCATCCAAAAGTATAGTAATTTCTGGTAATGGTGGTTTGTCCTGCTGTTTCATACGCATAAAAAGGAATGAAAAGACCGCATGATCTGAAAATTTGACTTCAACAGTAATATTATCATCAGCTTGGATAATGTTCGGCAGTGTTTCAAAGTCTTTGAAAATATAAAGCTGAAATTATACAACAGAAATGGAGCATACAATTTCCCCTGAACAACTGAGTCATTTCTTTCCTATACTAGAATATTTTATGAACAAGACGCAAGCTGTACACCGCACTGCATGGGACACTTAGGTCTAATTTCATTTCATTATTCATGATTATTTTATACAAGATGTGAAAAATGGAAAATTGAGTTTGTCCATGCCAGTCTGAGGTGATGTCTGGGAATGTCTTTGCGATATTCAGCTTAATATGATTTAAAACAGAGAAAAGAAGGAAACCTTCATATCTAATTTATTTTTCTGTTGATCGATCAATCATCGTTGTAGCTCTGCATAAAGCACTTACTTGTAAATGGTGATATGAGGAGACATTGGTCGGTTTAATTTGGCATTTTTGGACCAAAACTTGTTCATCTCCTCCTTGGCTGTGGTCCCCATCGGAGCAGCACTGCAGTGGAGAGTAAAACAATTAGTACGCAGGTTTACAGTAGGATAATGTAATGGCTGTAACGTGTCACTGAATTGTTACAATCAGATCAGAAACAAAGTGGAAAAAATTTAAATCATCAAGAACATAAATATAAAACTTTTGGAATGACAAACATAAATAAGTTCTATGACTTGTAGCAGTATGTGCATGTCAGCCTAGGTGTTCTCATAAGCACAAACACACAACTCACTGTCTGTAGAGGACACTGTAGTGTGGTCTGGAGATGCAGACACCCTGACGGGCCAACGTCCTGAAGACAAGAGAGAAACGTTAGAATTCGTTTTTGTGTCTCCAGTCAAATAAAAGATAAAAACAACATATACAACATAATATCTAGTACACATCAAGTTTACCTAGATTGTGTTTTTTTTAATAGGACTGTTGCAACATATTTCATCACTTAAATCTATTTGTTTTCATCCTGTGAATAGTGAGGCAACTAGTGATGTCTGTGACAGCAGAACAAAGTCATTGATAAGGAATATTTGACAGCATGACACCTGATAGATAGATAGATAGATAGACAGACAGATAGATAGATAGATAGATAGACAGACAGATAGAAGCATGACAAGTACCAGCACAGAACATGCACAAACTACACACAGGCATGAGATAAACATTTGGTAAACATTGACTGCCTGCTGCATGGGCTCTCCAATGTGCTAATGAAGGACTGAACTAACTAACATGCAGGTCCAGTGATCAGCACTGGTTTGAGGGCCGCTGTGCTGAACTTCAGCTGGTCAAGGAAGTGGACAAAGTTGAACAAACACTTCACTTTGCTCACACTGCTGATAAAGTCACCACAGCACCTATGTAGCCTGTCAGCTAGCTCCGGAGTTAAACCCGCCGAGAAAGACCAACCTAACACCGGCGTATTACGTTTGAATTATTCAATATGAAGCCTAACGGCAGCTAATAAATCCCCTTCAGTCTGTCATTCATGACACTGAGAGTCAAAGTTCACTCCCTGCTAGCTTTCATACCAGAAACACCGCTAGCCGTTAGCCTGCCAGCTAACGTCAGCTAGCGCCGTGTCGCAGCACATTTAGGTTAAATCAGGAGAATAAACAGAGCTAACATGCTACACCCGCGACGATAGCCTCAGCTTTAACTTTACGATGCTGTAAACGAGGCTACTAGACATGATAACCCCGAGAAACGACCCAAAAACCTCATCCCGAGTGCAAAAAGTGATGTAGCACAGATGTACTGACCTTAGAAGCAGCGCCATGTTTGACACGCAAAGAGCGGAAGTGACGTTAGCGGATGTTGTTATTCGGAGGAGAAGGTCAGGGAAGGTGAACGCGTTTGTTACACATCAGTAAATGTTTTTTTGTTTGTTTCCAGCTGCAATAAATAAATAAAGCGTACAAACTATAAATAATGCAGATGGGTTTCGATTAAATACATAAATGTCCAAATAAAATGTACTAGTAGTAGTGCAATTTTTATTTTTTGCATCAGTTTAGAGCTGAAACAACTAGTTTAAGTTTTTTTTTTGTTGTTGTTGTTTGTTTTTGTGTTTATTTTTATTTTGTTTTAGAAGAAATTATCACACTAGACCAAATAATACAGGTGCAAAACATAATCACAGCAAGTTAAACACGACAGGGCAGTAGAATGAGACACAGTTGGCACAGTCCAAAACATAACTCATACTTAAGTGTCACCGATGGTCCTAGGAAACCAGATGAATGTACACTGAATTTGGTCAATGTCACTCCTTGCAATAAAGAGTTAAAGGGTGCAGTCACTTTTCTGGTAGGAACTGGTTGTGCGTTCCACCAACGGGGAACAACAGAAAAGATAAATTTGGACTGCCATGAATGAACAGGTGGGAGAGCCAAGTGTCATGCACCGGAGGAGCGCAACGATCGTGAGGTAACATATGCCTGTATAAGGGTGTTCAGGTTGGTAGTGCAGTACCGGAGACAACTTTGTAGGCAAGCATTATCGATTTGAATTTAATTCAGGCTACAACAGGTAGCCAATGGAGCTCGATGACAATAATTGGTGGTTGAAGCCCTAGTTGAGTTCATTTATGAAAACCAAGCCCATAAATAGCTATAAAGGAATTGCAAAATGAAATGATGCGACACAGTGCACAACCAAATTAATTACAAGGAAACAACACACAAGGGTATGACAAAATGAGAAAAAGTTGAGTGGTGAAAGTTGGTTAGACATAGGCCTAATCTAAACTATTAACTGCACCACCAACCTAAAAGACCCCAAGAGAAAAGTCATAAAACTCAAAGACTGAGCCGCAGTTTTTTAGTATCCTGTGCACTGTAAGCAACAATAAAATGTTGGAAGAAAAAAAAGAAACATGCAGCAGCTCCTTATAAACACCGTCAGGAAAAATTGTTGCATACAACAGGTATTTTAAGTATTGCAAAGAGCCACACACACTATCACACATCTACATACACACTCAGACAGACAGCAAACAGGTGGTAAGGTTAATGATGCCCGGAAGCAGCCCCAGACTGGCTCCCAATGGCGTGTTCTGATATTAATGTTGCATAAAGTATTAGAAGAGACCGTGTAGCACTCAACCAGGTTTAAGTTAGCTATATGAGAGTTGAAACCTCTTCTAGCAAAGTTTTAGAATAGTTCTGACACTACCTTTGATTCCATATTTAAAGATTTTTGAATATATACCTTCAGCAAATAGCTGAAATGAGAAACTTGGTAGGAGATTCTTTGCTGCCGACTGATTTTTCCTTGACTTTTTCGACAGTAAGGTAACGAGTGTCCAGTGAATAGAAGACATGAGGACATACATAATGGATGATGAGATCAGGAAGGTATGAGCACAGGAAGAGCCTGAATGACACTGGATTTTGTTTAGGCTGATACGAACATAGATATTTTAGGCTTTAAAAATCAGATAATGTATATCAGATGATGGTTTGATGAGACTACTGAAGAATGACCAACATATATCATCCAGAAGGTCTTGTTATATTTGAAAAATAACTTCAGTTTCCAGACAATTTCAAAATTATTTTTAGTCTTGAGCAATTTTGTACAACAGTTATTTGTTTGTGTACTGCTGCAACTGATATATCTGTCATCATGGTGTTGCAGTAAACCAGTATTGACAACAGTTATAATATTTGCAGGTGGTGCTCTGGGTAGCCATGACAGTATATTTAAGTGAAACACATCTGGCACAGAGCGAGGTCTAAGGTATCTGACTGTAGGTTGGTAACAGATAACTATTGAAAATAAATGGATTGGCCAAGGTTAAGTTTTCTGGCCTTTAGAAAGTTGTGACAGAAGAGAAGATTCAAAGAGCCAACATGAAGCACATGTAGCACCGCATCTGCAGCGGAGCCAGGTATACATAACTGGCCAAACAGAGCGTCAACAGATATAATAACCTTTTGTGTAACTTTGCCAAGTTGGCTACGATAATCTAATCAAAAACCTGACATTGTGACAGCCCTGCTCTGTTTTATATCTGCCTGTTTGTTCATCTGTAGCTGTGTGTAGCATTAACTGATGCACTTACTGTACATACAAAGCCAAATCTGTCTTGAATTTGCAGCCAATAAGGCTGTGGTATGATTAAAAATGCCTGACACTTAATGTGGGTAATTAGTGGTAAATGATATGTGGTTTGGAAAACATTGTTATTATTGTTGTCCTACATATTAAAACTGAACACTTTAAGTCTAACCATCAATTAAAAGGACTGTTGTGAAATAAAAGCAATAAAAATGATAGTGACCACAAAAATCAATGAAGAGCAATTAAAAGAATATGTTGGAATACATTTTATTTGGTAGATTTCACATGATGAACGATATCTCTGCAGGCCAAAGGGGCCACAGTACATCACTTTGGCAACAATTATTGTAAGGCACATAGGTGTACGTTACCATTGCTCTGCTGGAAATGTTTTCTGAGAAAACAAAAAGGAAAAACTGAAAGCACAATCAAAAGCTTATTTTCAGCAGGATTTTTATGATAATCAGATTTGTGAACTGATCCATGCAATATTACAACTGACAGACACACACACAAACACACACACACTTTCTACCCTCACAGGCACACATACACAAACACCCACACACACTCGCAGACACACACTTCAAACTGACATTTTCTGAATGTTAATAATATGTCTCCTGCTCCACCCAACCTGGAAGAGAGAGAGACAGAAAGAGGGAGAGAGAGAAAGGGGGAAAGTGTCATAGCCCGAGATGACAGGCGAGCAGTTTTCATAATATCCTTTTGTATCACTCTATTTGTATTCATCTCATTGCCTTTGTCTCTGTACATTTCCAAATGAATCCTCTTATAACTCTAAGACTCTGATCAGCAGCCCGTGACACACAGATTAACAGAAATGATTAACTGTCACGATAAATTGTATTTGTCTCCCCATGTCTTGCCCCTCTCAGCTGAAACGCAGCAGCGGTGAACAGATTTTGAGCTATTGTAGTGTGTCTGTATCATGTGTATGATCTTTAGGGCATATCTCATGAGTCTTCATCAGCCTGCTTTAATTTCCTCTCTCATCATTCGCTACTTTCTATTGGTGTCTGACAGGTCTGCTTCCTCGTGCACGTTTAACATATGTTCACTGTAAAGACCGCCGCCCACGTCATCACAGACATTCTACACGTTGCTCAAAGATTTTTATCTTCAGGCCAAACCAAGAAGTCGCTGAATGTTTTTACAGCGAGCTCGGATCATATTTCTTCAATGGTTCCATAAACAAAATTAGAAGTGGCTTATGTTTCCACCTCTTGTCTGTTTAGTCGCAAGATACATTAAAGGACTTGGAGTGCAGAGGCAGCCCGTGGCCCCAGAATGAGATCAGATTAGATTTCGGAGGCGATGTGGATGTCTGATTGTCGCCGTTTTATGCTCCATTTATCAAATGGCGTTCCCAAGCAAACAGCCAGAAAGCGGTGCATTCGTGTGCTACTTTGTCGAAAATCAGACCAAGAAGACAAACAGTAATCAGTCAAGTGTTGTGGAGGCTGCAGCTTTGAAAGCTGGAGAATTGTTCATCATTGAGTGGCTTACTGGATCCTGATGGTTTACAGCTGCATTGCTACGGGTTAGACCTAAAGTCTCTTTTGTGGTTGAAGCTAGGGTTAATAATAGCTTTTAAAATGATTGCAGTCCTTTCTTTAAAATACATGTAAAAAATGACAATGGCCACATTTAAATCAGACGGAAAAACTATGCAAATTGCAAAATTTACATTGTGCACTTCATTGCAAAAACATTAAAAAAAAATAAATAAATAAAAAATTGACATTTTTCAACATGACAGCTGGCACCAGTGTTGGAAATCATGTTTTCAAACCCACGTTTGCAAAACTACACAAAACTAAAGCTTACATCCTTTGTCATCAGTAATCATCCATAATTGCTACCAACATTGTTTTGTAAAATTGGTACTTGTGCTTTCCTATTTGAACTCAGTTCAGAACAGTTCAAAGTTATTTTTATATTTATATTTTTCTTTCTTATTTTGTGCTCATTTGAACCGACATTGAACTCGAGCTCCTGCAGGTCACCAACTGTCAAACGCTTCAAATCCTTCAGGTCAGATCAACCGAGCAGAGCGCCGGCGACTTTGTCAATCAGTGTGTCCTTAAAGGGTTGGACAGTCTACTCTTTTAGCAAGGGCTTTTTCTTTTTTTTTACAAGGACGTAGGAAGGCTGAGAGGAAGCTACAGAGGACGTCAGAAAAAAGGTCTTGATAGAAAATAGCACATGTGGCTTCTGAGATAGGAGTGTCAATCACTGTGCCATCACACGCCAATTTTTTTCTTACAGCTTATTAACAAGACAAAGAAGGTTGGAACCTTTTAATCTTGGTTTCTCTTAATAACTGCTTACCTCCAGGGTTCCTCCTCAAAATGAATTTACGGATCTCATCATAAATGAAGATGAGTAGACTGTATGGGAAGGCGCAGAACCACCACAGGGTCCTGGGAGGGATGGAAAAAGAACAGGGCAGGGAGGTGGGGGTGAATACAGTAGCAGTGAGTAACAGGCAAACTGTTAAATTCATAGCAGTCATTTTTGAATATTAAGGATAACAACGTGGTGTTTAAGAAGATCGCAGACTTCTTTTAAAGTGGAGAGTGACAGGCTAATGGCAGACTATTAGGTCTTTAAGAGGGTTATTTTTCGGTTCGGTGGAGATATGCATATGCAGAGCATACTTCAGGGGGTACATGCGCAAGGCAACGTCCATTCCAGGGCAGTAGGAGAGGAAGGCAGCCAGAGCGGTCTCAACAAACAGACCGAAGATCAGGATTCTGTTCCTGTTGGGCAGGAAATAAGAATACATCAGAGAGAGGAAAAGGTTTAGCCAATGAAGCTCCAAAATAATGAAGGATGACAGGAATGTTTAAAAATCTTACAGTCACAAATTATTGACTGTAAGGCGAATCCGCCTTTTTATCTACTTTCATTCAGGCCTTCATTTCACACCGGCCCTCACTTACTTCATGCCCTGCTGGAAGAGGGAGTTCCTCCTGGTCTTGCAGATGATAAGGTCGGCCCACTGGACGACCACGATGCTGACAAAGAAGCTGGTGTGGCAGGTGAATTCAACGATCTTCCTCTGCTCATAGGTCTGCCAGGTTAAAACACACATTATGCATATTTTATACTTATTATATATGAGTTATATTTTTAGGGTGTGCTTGTTTGTCTTCGTTCCCCGCTCCTTACCCATTGCTGCCCGTAGCTGTCCTCCAGGTCGTTGGTTTCGCGGTCGTCCCAGGCAATTCGGATGCCCAGCAGGGTCCTTGGGAGGAAGCCGTTCTCAACCAAAATCACAAAGTAGGTGAAAAATCCACCAAGAGCCTGAATCATTCCTGGAAACAAAAAAAAGAGTGCACAGGATCAATGGCACGGCATTCAGGCTTATATATAGATTTCTGTGTAATTTGGCCAATTATAGAGAGATGGATGGATGGATGGATGGATGGATGGATGGATGGTGTGGACAAAAAAGGACATTTTGTTGGGTAAAAAGTTTGCCTGGCCAAAAAACACTGACTTCAGTTGCTGTTCCAAAGTTTTTCCATTATTAAGCTGATAACTGCATTGTATCTTCCATCCATCCATTTTTCACAGCCGCTTATCCTCATCAGGGTCACAGGGGACTGGAGACAACCCCAGCATTAGGCAATGACATTGGGCGAGAGGCGGGGTACACCCTGGACTGGTCGCTAGTTCATCACAGGGCTGACACATAGAGACAAACAACCAGTCGCCCTCACATTCACACCTACAGGCGATTTAGAGTAACCAATTAACCTGCATGTCTTTGGACTGTGGGAGGAAGCTGGAGAACAGAGAAAGAGCCCACACAGACACATAGCCAGGGGTTTGAACCAGAAACACTCATGATCTTAATTTCAAAATATAAGGTGACTAGAAATAGTATCCATATTTTCAGTTTCATGCCTGGTTGCCACTTTTAAAAGTTAATGTTGAGCCCTGGTGCCATTGGATTAAAGTTTTTACTCACCTGTTATATTACAGCGCAGTGTAGCAGTAAAGGCAATGTGTTCACAGAACGAGTAGGAAAATAACAGACTTACTTGTCGTTAGATAAAAGCTATTGTGACAAAGAGGAGCACTAATAATACAGATGGTCCAATATTTTTGTGTCGTTATTTACAGGATTTCTACAAAAATATGACAAATAAAGTGACAATGCATTCAGCCTCCGTCCACCTGGCGTTTTTCCTCTTAATGCTGTTTCAAAGCAGTGATTAAATCTTCCTCCCTCTGTCCTCCACAATGCTGCTGTTTTATAAGTAAATGGCTTCAGACAGTTGAGGACTGCAATAAAAGCCGATAGTGAGTTTTAATTCCATGTTGGAAAATTTGTTTTGTCAGAGTGGGCGTAACGTTTTCAACATGATGGACATCTTATTTTAGAGCTTAAGTCTTCGCATATACCAAACCTGCACGAGTACTGATCAAAGGTTGAGACTATGCTTATCAATCATCTCATTCGCCACGTTGTTACATTTAAACCAGGTCAGAGTCTCTGCTGAGAGGTGTCAACACCATTCGTCTCGCTGATAAGAACGCTGGTTGCATCTGTATTTTCTGCATGCCGTCACTTCGACTTCTCCTGGTTATAAATTTCACTCCACTGTCTCGTTCACTCTTTGTCACTCTCGATCATATCATCAGCGTAGATGCTTCAGGACTTGAGGACTTGTAATGTCGGAGCAGTGGCTTGTAAATGTGATTTGATGTGACCTGCAAAAGTTTTGCCCCAATGGTGCTCGTCTTGGAAGAATTATGGGAGTTGATGTGAGTCGCCTGGCTGTTTTGAGCGTGTTCAGCTTTAAATTGTCATCCAATGAAGCCCTGTCATATTTTGACCTATTTAACAGCCTATGAAATTGGGCCAGCCTTTGATTTTCACTATTCCCAAACCATATAAAACCAGAGATAAAAAGCATGCATTCAAGTGAGGCTCCAACTAGTGAAACATGACCAAGATTAAGTAGAAAATAGTTGCACTCTCCACTCTCAATTTGCTGTAAATGTCACAACAATTAGAAGAAAATTGTGGTACTCATTCCTGAGTGTCTGCTCACCTCTAGATCTATTTTCCTTCGCTGTACGCACCTAAACGTTTACAAAGGCAGTAAGAAATGCCAGAAATTCTGGTAAATGTCAATATTTAATGTTTTTTACGCCTGTGATATTTATTATAACCATAACTTTACTACAAAAGGGCTGTCAGAGTGATTCAGGTTTAAGAGCTCTGGCACAAAGAGGTTATGGGGCACGAGCGGACAAACCTATCTGTCCGTAGGCCATGCTGATGAGCCGCTCATTGACCAGCTTGTCCGTTTTGGGGTTCCTCGGCTGGCGTTTCATGATGTCACTCTCGGCTGTCTCGTAAGCCAATGAGATAGCTGGAACCTGGAGGGGGAAATGGGAGGATGGCAGAGAATTAGCTCACTTCATGCACCTTGTACAATAAATGTGAAGGAATTTGTCTTCGTGGCAACAGTACAAAGGCACGATGACAGTGCCAGACACGGGGTACCCTAGACATATCACTATTAATGTAATTCAGCATTCAATCACCGTGTGGAAGGAGAAAAGACAGAAAAAGGGCAAAGAGAGGGAGAAAAGAAGAGGTGACAGTGACAGAGAGAGAGAGGCGGGGAGAGGAGACAAGAGGAGACTGATAGTGAATTTCAAGACTCTCATAAAACAGGAAAGTAGAAAAGGTCCATGTAATAAAGATCTTATATTGGCTGGTTTTAGCAGGTAAGCAACAGAGCAATATGTGTGACTTAAGGCGGGATATCTCTGCGACTTAGGTGGGATTTGAGGTGGGGGCTTGGCACAGTATGAAACTGAACACAAGCTCTGTGATCTACAAATCCAGTTTGTTTTGGCGCTACACTCCCCTGACCCACAGCAGTTCAGAGAGACAATAGGGAAAAGAGGATGTGACTCTGCCTGGCATCGATTTTTCTTTCTTTTTTTTTTTTTAGCACCTTTGAAACTGTGTCTTTGTGTGATTGTGTGCAACATCCAAATTCTAGTCTTGGAGCATTCTTAAGAGTGCCACATCTTGCTCTGATAAACATCTTTTGCAGCCATCCTTTTTCCACATGGCAGTGCTTGCTAAAAATAATCATAGCAGACTCCAAGTGCTGCTTGTCACTGCTAAATCTCAGTAGAGCCCTCAAGCCTGTTGCCTGGAGTTGAACTAAGCTGTTAACAAGCTGTTAACAACCTCACCAGCAGACATGGGAAATTTGTAGTTTTACTTGTATACTGTACTATAAACACTTTTCAGGTACTTTATTGAATATTTAAATATTTCCATTTTAGGGTCTTCAAAGCAGACATCCAGCTGTTCGCTCCACCAGTGGTTATTAAACGCATGCAGACTTGTTATTTTGAAGAGAAAGTTTTTATATATATGCAAAGCAGGTGCACAAATTAGACGCTTTTAAACTTCAATCATGGCTTTTTTAAAGACATCCAGCCGATGAAGAGCTGCAAATATCCCTGTGATCTCAGACAGTTAAATAAATATTTGTCAACATGAAGAAATCTGTCTTGCAGATAGAAAACCAAAGAAGTTCCTGTTTCATGTGTAACTGCTCTATTAACAATGTGAGCACGTCGCTCCTCTTTATATATAACCTGTGGAGGCTGAAAATGCAGTCAAACACGAGGCCACTAAAGTCCGTCTACCATTTCAAGTTAAATGTTTGCCTTTGGCTCACTGGGATGTATGAAGAACCAGTTTCAGCTGCATGTTACTGTCTGGTGGCGGAGAGCAGGAAAAATTAAAGTTAAAGTAATAAACACGAGTGAACAAGTCCTTTTGAATATATTCATCCTGTGCTTCCTTTCTTTTGCAATGATGGATTACGCCCCTCAGGCAAGCAGCGTGCCAGCAACTCTTTTTGTTGCTGCTGGAAATACAATGGAGAGACTGGCATCTGGAAATGGCAGAGCTGTGAAATGTAAATCTGTATGTGAGCGTCACCCGGTCTTTGTTCTGCTTGAACAAATGGACGTCGGCAGTCAGCCAAAAGCGAATTTCTCCCGCCGACAGAATGAGCAAATTAAACCAGGGTTTTGTTCTGTTTTTCACCTTCAGGCGCTCATATTTGACACAAATATTAACACGGGCTTCCTTAATGTCACCTTTAGCTTGTCTGCAGCTAGGCAACATGCTAATAATTAGCATCACTTAATAGGAAGAATCACTAATATTAGCCAACGATTAGCTTTTAGCCCTGGGAGTGCTCTGGAATATGACCCAGTAAATGAGATCAGTTGAAAAGCTTGTGTTTTGTTGTCATGATTTGTAAATTGAATATGAAGCGAGAAGGTAAAGTTGGTTGAGGTATTTTTCCAAATACAAACACTGAAACCAGCAGCCAAAAAGATCAGGAATTACAACAGAGGCTTGGCAGCAGGCTGTGCATCTATTAAGTGCTCATTTTTTAGACGTTTAGTCAAAACTATTGATCGACGTAACGAGATAATGAAGGAAAGCTATTGTTAGCGTATCTGCACGGAGACTGGAGGGACTGAACAAAGGGAGTTGGTTCTCCCCACCTCTCACCATGTCAGTGCCCAGGTCGATGCAGAGGATGGTGACAGTTCCCAGCGGAAGAGGAACACTTGCAATGATGAAGAGGAGGAAGGGCGAGATCTCTGGGATGTTACTGGTCAGGGTGTACGCAATGGACTTCTTCAGGTTGTCAAAGATGAGACGGCCTGCAGCGAACAGAAACACATGAAAGTAAAATGGGTCCCTGTGCAGATGCTGGATTCGTGTACATAGATATATTATTAATACCGGGATATGTGAGTAGATTTTGGATGGCATATTGATTTACACACTACCGTAGTGCAGCTTGAATGTCATCTTCTGGCTGCTTTGTCAGCATGTCCACATCACTGATATTAGCAACCCCCTACTTAAGATTATATACTGATCGTTTGAGGCAAGCCTGGAGTCAAATCATACGTCTGTCAGAGTAATTCTCGAGACCAGTCCTGGAGGGCAAGGCCATGTCACATTCACAAGTCTTAAATAAGAAAACTGAGGGCCATTATTCAGGTCTTTCGCGTCTCTGAATGCTGACCATTACAGTAATGCAACGTTTGAACCGTTTCTTTTCAAAGATGTTGAAAATTGTCTTTTTGCCGAGAATCCTTTTAAATGAATAGGCAGGAAAACCCGAGTCAGAGTCATGTCAGCTGTGCCTTGAGCTGCCTTATTTCTTTATCAATGTCCTGAATTACAAGGTCAAAACTTGAGATTTGAATGTTGTCAGCGCCGCAGAGTCCATGGCGTCACCCACAGGAAGGTGAAGCTCAGAGCGTTGCCGTTTTGGCAGTGCCCGACTCTACGCCGGTTCCCTACTAATCCAAAAGTGGGCAAAGACGTGAAGCGTGGGTGGGTAAGATGTGAGCTGACTGCTGCCTGATTACTTACAATCCACCTGTGACTGCACGCACCTGTCAATCAAACCATCCATGTTCTTAATTAAGCATAACTTTAAGCCTTAATATAATTAAAAAGGTGAGTTATATAAAAATTCAGCCTCCGTAGAGTTGTCATGAATAGGGAAATTAGCAGCAGAGACCAAAAGAAGGTTTTTTCATCCAGGCTGTGAACATGTTTATTTATGGAGACTCACTGGAGACTCGTTTCTGGAACCAGATTTATGTGGCTGTTTGAGGAACTGCAGATTTTGGCACTGCCATGTTGGCTTCGTTTGCCAGCCATGGAGGTTGTTGCTTGGACAACTCGAATCTTCAGGAAGCCAAGTCTCGAGCAAAATATATTTATAAAAAATTATCTTCAGTCTCTATTGCTACATGACAAAAGCCAGTTTTATTAAAAGTTTTTAGTCCCTTTGTTTCTCTGACTTCCCTTTTCTTTCCGTCTTTACTCCTCTCCATATCACTTCTTTTATTCACCCTCCACTCGTGCACACACACACTCACCCTCTTCTACCCCGGTGACGATGGAGGCAAAGTTGTCATCCAGCAGGATCATGTCAGCCGCCTGCTTGGACACATCAGAGCCCGCGATCCCCATGGCAACGCCGATGTCGGCTTTCTTCAGGGCCGGGGAGTCGTTCACGCCATCACCCGTCACAGCCACGATAGCCCCCTGCACCCCCGACAAGGACCGGCGAACAAAAAGTGTCAAGAAGAGAAAGATAAGCACCAAGATTTAAGCTTTTTCTCTCTCTCTCTCTCTCCACTTCCCTCTCCTCCCCTCTCCTATTCTGTCTTAATAATGTCTTTTCAAAGCAGCTCTGGGGAGATTAAATGAAAAATGGAATTGAGTTGCAATCATTCAGTCACACGGAGGGAGAGTGAGTGAGTCAGGGTGAATTGTAGCATGACCTCAATATATGGCTCTGTGTACGAGTGAATACACACTTCTACATTCCACGTTTCACACATAAGAACCGATCACATGCCTTAAAGGAAAGATATATAGTTTGCTGTACAGTTAATCATATACCATACATACACACGCATATTCAGCCACTCACATATGGACCATGGAATACACACACACACACACACAAAAGCTTTTATTCATCCATTCAACCACCTGCACTTTCGAATGGCCAAACACACACACAGTAAACTGTATTCAGCCTTAAATGGCAAGGACACACACACACACACACGCACGCACACTCACGTACACACTCCTGTATTCAACCCGAGTCCCCACACTTGGACACATTCAAGCATTCATCCAGACTTTATCACAAACACACACACCCTATGCACACATGTTGCTATTCAGCTGTACATCCTCACAAAAAAAGGCCCAAACAGACACACACACACTCATTCATGCACACACACTCTTATCCATTGACCTGTCTCTGGCAGCCCTCCACGATGATGAGCTTCTGCTGAGGAGAGGTGCGAGCGAACACTATCTCAGTGTGGTTCCTCAGCAGGTCGTCCAGATACTCGCTGCTCATGTCCTTCAGGTCCGAGCCGTGCACCACACAAGCTTTGGCATCCCTGGGAAAACACACACACACACACACACACACACACGTAAACAGAAACACCGTAAGGAGTCAATGATACCAGGGGGGGAATTATGCAAAAGGGAGCATTGACATTTTCTTGGTTTCTCCTCAAGTTTGTCTTTCTGTCTTTTACACGTACACACACAAACACACACACTCCAAAGGGCAGGAAACACACTTTTTCATGCTTTCTGTCTTAAAGAAACAGTTTGCCATTTCTGAGAAATATCCACACAAATCACTCCGGATGAGAAGATCGACTCCACTCCTCGTGTCTATCTGTTCAAAATGAAACCAGAGCCAGCAGCTGCTTAGCTTAGCTTAGCATGAAGATTATAAACAGCTGGCCCAGCTCTGTCTGAAGGTAACAAAATCTGCCTGCCAGAACCTCTAAGGCATTAATAAATGGGTTGTTTTAATGTTTAATTTGTATTGTAAAGTATAAAAATGATAATTTGTGGTTTTAATGAGGTGTTATGTGCCAGACTATTTCTTGGCAGAGGCCGGTCCTGGAGTCTTTTCGTCCCGTATCAGCTTAATACTGTCATTCTGATTTTCCATATTGTTACTTTACTATTGTTATTTCTATCTTCAGTGTGCACATGGCATCTGTTGAATACGGGAGAAGGGATCTCTCTCTCTCTTCTGTTGCTCGTACTAACGTTTCCTTCTCTATTTTTCCCTGTTAAATGAGCTTTTCTGTGAACAAATGAGATGCAACATGTTTATTTGTGAGCTTTAGAGGTGCTGGTAGACAGTTTTGTCACCTTCAGACAGCGCCAGGTTAGCCGTTTCCTTCTGTTTTCAGTCTTAGAGCTAAGCTAACCACCTGCTGCCTCCAGCTTCAGATTCTGGCAGATATGAGAGAGGCGCTGAGCTTCTCATCTAACTCTGAAATAACTTCTTCACACGCGACCTTTTATGCGCACACATCCCACAGATATATCACTGCCCACGTTCTCAGTCACAGAGATAGTTGGCACATAGCCACACACACACACACCTGGGGTTAACTTGGCTCAGAGGGATGTTCAGTCTCTCAGCGATGTCCTCAACGGTCTCGTTGCCCTCAGAGATGATGCCCACACCTTTAGCGATGGCCTTGGCTGTGATTGGGTGGTCCCCCGTTACCATGATCACCTGACCACAGACAGGAGGTCCCATAAATCGCAGTATTATCGCATTAAAGCTCACTGCATCTTATCTGTATGTCATGTGTCTCAGCATGCTTGAGCTACGGTGCTGTATGGGCCCTCTGGGTCTATAAGTCATCCGAATGTGTTGTGCAGTTACGCTGAGGAAGAATGGAGCTATCAGGGGTTAAGGGTTGAAATCTGGCAGCGTACTCCAACATGTTTGGTGTGTTTCCAAAAGAATCATACTGGGACTGTAACATAACTCATCAATATTAAGATAAGTGACCAAGAAGAAGAGCCTCTAGTCCTCCTACAACACAATAACAGTGTCATTTAACTGGTTTCAGGCAGCGTATTTTCATTTTTTATACAAGGATTCAGAGTTTAATGTTTAGTTTCGGTGTCAGAAGGAAACAAAGAAAGAGTTTTTCTGACATATGTTTGTTTTGTGTAATCATCCAAACAAAAGAGACTGACAGAGGCAGACAACTAAAAAGACTTAAAGACTTAAAAGCCCTCTTCTGATTTTTACAAAACTGTATAATGGGTTTCATTCTGTCCTTGTCTGCGATATTAATCAATAGAAGTTTTGATTTTTGTGGCCCAAAAAGGGAAAGTTATAGACATTAAACTAACACTGAAAGTCAGATCTTTGATTGGTGAAACATGCACATGGTTCTCATGTGCAGACAGACGCATACATTCATGAAAATCACAAGTAATAACTTATTTTTAATTTGTGCTCGTTGTATTTCTCTCTCTCTGCATATTTAACAGCTCATCTCTAGAGGATATGTGAGAATTCATGAACATAGCGTGAATGTTTTTTGCGCCTAAACCTCATCAGCCCTTAACCACCGTGCTGTTAGATCAGAAAACGCTTGTTAAATCTAAACAAATAAGTTTTACAAATGTTATAAATACTCTAAACTATCAAAATAAAGTGTTATGCTGGCATATCGCACCTGAAACTCGTTACGTAATGATGAGCTATATAAAGCCAATCCCCAATACCATCATAAGCTACAGTAAGACACAGGTGCAATAAAGATAGAGCACTATATATACCACTAAAGCCTTTTTGTATTGATACAGAGGTGGGTGCACAGATCTGTTAGTACTACATCCGCTATAAAGTAATTAAAGCGAGGGCATGTGCTCGAGTTTTCTCCTGAGCTGAGCTGTTGCTGTGTGCGGTATATGTGCGCGTGTTCCTGTGCCTCCTCGAACAGACGATACACTTACAGCACTTTATGTCTGATGATGATTACATATGAAGACTTACAGGAAAAGTGTAATTATGCAAACATCACACATAGGTGCAAAGCACAAAGGAGTCAAGTGAAGTCAAGTTAATGTCGTCAAAACAGAGATGACATATTAGCAGCTGAAACTTCCTCAGACAGTTCATGAGTTCTGTATTTTTAGCATAAGCTCCTCATAAAGTAATGTCTTCACTCACTTCTGCCTCTAGTTCTTTTAAGCCAATTACAGTATGTCTTTCAAAAATTCATTATCAAAGGAAGCATGATAATTATTGTACCTGAAATTAAAAATCCCTTTCCCGTATTTGTAATACTTCCCCTTGAAATGAGAGCTATTCATTCTACTCATTATCCATTTTTATCTCTGCTGGAAGTTGTTTAACCTTCCCACGGCCCGGCTTATTACGTTCCTGGCAAAACATCTGCTCTGTGTGTATTCGCAGTTGATTTAAATGAAATTTTGTAATAAATGTACTGAATATGTATTTTGCAAGAAAAGAACCCTTTTCTATGGGAACATACCGGGTTCGTCCTTTATCACTGAGTTTGCCACTGTCACATCAAACATTTTTGCTGTCCTCAAGAATCCTGACATTTCACTTCACTTTTTTTCACTCCATCTGTTATCAGGGGCGAGTCTTCATGAATCTGTCGATTATCATCTATCAGGCCCTTTTGGAGGGATAAGTTGGTGTCTGGATTTTATTTTTGTAAATGGAAAAGACCTTTGACACCCAAATCCCTTCTCCAAATAGCCCCCAGAAAAGGCTTTCCAGGAACTACAATGAAGGTTGAACCCATGAAGCCAATTACCTTGATACCAGCAGAGCGGCATTTACCCACTGCGTCAGGCACAGCGGCACGCGGCGGATCAATCATGGAGATGAGTCCCAGGAAGCAGAGCTTCTCGGTGGGGAAGTTCATGTCGTCGCAGTCGAAGGTGAATCCTCGAGGGAACTGGGATGGAGACAGATTCAAGTGGCAGAAGCCTGCAGGAGAAGAGAGATCAGCCAGGTGATCGTTGAAGTGACATCTTAATTTATGCTGCAGTTATTCCAAATATAAAACTTGTTGTGTTTTGTTGCTTTGACACCAGGTGACAAGCTATTTGGCACTTTAAAAATCCATGACCCCGAGGATGTCCGAAAGATCCAGTTAACAGCGAGGATGCTCTACTGTATTTCTCTGCTGCCGTTTACAGTAAAACACTACAAAGAAACGTAAATATTAAAAAAAGGTTTAAGAGCTCTCAAAGACACCCACAGAAAATAAATCGTCCTCTGGCTGCGGTGATTCTTTACCCTACAGTATGCATACAAATCATTTTGAATTTTTAATAATTTGAGATGTACAGGTTGCAGGTCTGAAACTCAAATTGAATCAGACACTTTTTTATTAATTAATGACCCACAGCCCCTGAAATATGTATCTCTCCTGAATCCCTGTGGAGCAAAGCAAAACAAAATGCCTCAGATGAAACACCGGGCTCAGTCTCGACAGTGGTGAGCAGCCTTCCACTGTCAGGAAAAAAAAGACTCGAGCCATCATCATCACCCAAGGCGTATCTGAGATTTAATAATTTACACGATTTGAAAATTGGCACCATTCCACATTGCAGTGTTTGAAAAAGTGACACCTTCCCTAACAAAACGATGAGAGCTCATAATTATTACCTATGGCACTTTTTAAATGGTGCCAGCTAACTTTTTTTTCTTTCCTCAAGTTGTCAAAATGATGACATTTACAGAGTTTGGATGCTAAACACTTCAGAGATATTGAAAGTTGAACTTCAGGGTAATGATTCTGTTTTTTTGTGCGTGTCTAAGGCATTTCTAAGGGAAAATGATATTTGATGTACAAATTTTAGAGCAGCGTTTGAAATAAATTACCTGTCCATTACCTGCTCCTAATCACTACCACATTACATACCAAAGTCACACCAAAGAAAAGCCAAATTTCCATCGTGCATCCGTCACTTTTATGGCGACATTCGGCTGAACTTCCCCGTTAACTGAGGAGATTAGATACGGTAACTTTTGTGTCAAACTGTTGCTATGAAACGTACCGAGCACTCGCTCTCCCAGTCCTCCCAGCTCCATGTAGGCACTCTGGAAAGACTCTCTCCAGTTTTCATCGAGAGGATATTCCTGGCCGTGGATCATAATGGTGCTGCACCTATAAAATATTTATTAATAACACCTTTACTATTGACTGCTACCTAAAACAGTTATAATGGTTGAAGTGGGGGTGGGTAAACTATCTGTTCAATAAAATACAATAAAAGCTTTGAGACTAAAGTCTTATACAACAGAACATAAGTTTTAATGACACATACAATAAGTTAGACTCTGTGTGAGGCTTTATTTTGGCACAGAGATCACACTTGGTGGCCACTTGAGTGCTTTTCATCTGACTGAAAGGATAATTGGACTCAGCAGACGAGTGCTTGGGCTGACCAGAAGGGAAACTGGGCCAAGACCGGTGTGACATTACACATAGTGTGACAATATGGCCAAGAAGGAGCATGGTGTGTCTCATCTGAGCACAGAAATAAGAACAAAGGCATATAAAGGATAAGACTTCTGTTTTTCTCGATTTTTCTCATGTTCGACAAATCCACTGAAAAGACCAAAACCAGCACATTGTTAGTGCCTCTCCAAATCTCATCGGCTATTGCCTGACGACGACTTAGCCTCTGGCGACAACAGCCAATGTTTCGGGGCGTCTGGTTGTAGCCAGCAGATATCTGGGCCAAGACTTCCTCTTCCATGTGGCGGTCATTGTTTACAGTACGATTAGCAACTTGAGACACGAGAAAGGAGTCGGAGCATGTCCAGAAACTAATCTCTAGTGTATGACTAATCTCTGTAAACAGATATCTGCATATGAATTCAGATAAATAATAAAAGCTGATAAAAAAAAAAGCTAAATCGCCACCAGATGGGTCAGCCGATGAGTTCTGAGAGTGTATTTTCCACCTCTTTTGCTCCCAACACAGACTGTTTACCTGCATGCAACCAAGGCCTGCTCAAACGTGACTGGTCAATACCACTTCAATTATAAAAAGGGACTGCAAATAAAACACAAGATACCAAAATCTTGTCCCCTGCCTACAGATTCTGCATCCATAAGCACATATCGGTTTATAAAGTTTAGTGCATCTCCCATACTTGTGGCTCTCAGCAACAAATCCCATTAGTTTCCCACTGAAACAGGACATAAATATATAATTTAATTGATTTTTTTAAAAGGGGAATGTTTTTCCTATAGATTTAACAAGCATTACTACGACAGGAGTAAACTGTGAATTTGTCGGGGACTGTTTTCACCAGCGGATTAATGCGCATTTGGTGCTCTAGTGAGTAATTATGGCAGCAGGACGGTGTGTGTGGGATCGACTCAAAATAAACTGCAGTGTGTGTGTGTGTGTGTGTTCACGGTGATGAAGGGACATGTCAGCAGTGCAACAGGGTGACTCACTGACGTGTTTTTAATTGTTTTTTTTAGATTTCTATATGGTTTTCACTCGTTTGTACTCAGGAATGGAGGTACATGGCACAGAGGAATAAGGTATCTACTTGTTACTAGAATCAATTCAAAGTTAGTTTTTAGTCTTTTCGGGGGATTTGTTCACAATAAAATAAAATAAAAAAAATCAAGCGTATAGAATATCACCAGACTTTAAGAGAGTGCATCTTTTTTCATTACGTCCCTCGAAGAGAAGTTATAGGTAAATAAAAAACACAAGAAAAAAACGTTGTGCTACTTGTGAGACGTATAATCAATCCATTATTGATTAACCAACCTGTCCAAGATTCTCTCTGGTGCTCCCTTCATGACCAGAATATGACCGGAGGGATTGTCCTCCACTTCATGGATAGAGAGCTTGACGAAAGAGGAGCAGAGGAGGAGGAAGACCGGGTGAGGACACGACATGACGATCGAAAACGTGTCTGTCTTAGTAAGAAAAAGGCTCGAGACAGACATGCTCCTTAGTAACACTCAACAATGAATTTCACGTACATGCCACCAATCATTTTTTGGGCACTGGTGTCATATTTTTTCCAAGTGGTTTGAAAGCAAAGTCTTATCGAAGCTGACTTGACTGAGTGTGCATTGTAAGTCATACGTATCCCCTATGTTGAAGGAGCATTCATTCAGAAATGTATTCCTGTGGCGTTACACCGTGCATTACCCATTCCACCACACAAACACACACCCTCACACACACACACTACCCCAGGTAATTTGTATCTGAGTCACAGCATATCTAATCTCAGAAAACCAGAGCAAAATTGCTTTTTTTCTCTCTTCCTCAACACAGACATTCCTATTTTAAGTCAGGGAACAGGTGCACAAAATACATGCAGGAAGTCCTTTGTTTGCTTCAGCATCACTGTTGTGTTATTCATACGCTGGTTCAAATCGCCAGACGGGATGGGAAAGACTAGGTGTGGAAAGCAGAAACGTTCCTCTGCTTGCCTTAATTGCTGCAGTGCCCTTGAGCAAGGTGGTAAAAGCTTGATGAGATGACTTTTTCATAGCTTAGTTTTAACTTTGAATATTTACCAATGCTGTTGTCGACTCCGACTGGAAGCATGTAGCTTATTACGAGACCTTCCAGTAGTAAGTGTTTACAGTAAAACAGCAGAAAATTGTAGCATCACAATGGAAATCCATTTTTGTTGTTGCTGTTGTTTATGCAGCAGACTGCTGCTGCAAATTCTGAGACTGTGTCAAATGGAAGTTACTCTTACGATTTGCCAATTTTATTTAATGTCTGTAAAAGTATTTACATCCAGAGCATTAAACCCACCCAAACATTGCTGAGCTTCTCGCCAAAGCCAGTTCAAACAAAAGGGATTTCTGTCCATAGAAAAGCAACACCGGATCTTCCGAGCAGCCAAAACAAACCGGTTTGGTAATCCCTCCATCATAAATATCATCGCAACGCCGCAACAGCTTCTCTGCAGGCTAACTGTGCTGTGTTTGTGACCTGCGATTGTTGGGCAGCCTCCAAGTATAAATGTGTGGAACAGTGTGAATGTAAAGCAGGGTCGTCGTTGTAAAAGAGCGTGCGTGTTACAGGCTGGAAAAAAGGTTAAAAATGAATATGTATGAGCACAACAGAAATGTGTTCTGGAAATAAATGCATTTCCAATGTTTCCAAAAGGAAAAATACTATAAAATACATTAAAGTTTAATGTATTCAGTGCAATAAGACAAAAATAAATGCATTAAAATGTAAACATTTTGAAGAAATGCCATTCGAAACGATTAAAAACTAAAAAGAATTAAGGTTGGGATTTTACTGTACACTTGCATCAGCAGCGCTTCCAGCACAAGGCCATGATGCAACATTAATCCAGTACCTGGTACTTGTTGGTGGAGTTGAAGGGGATCTCTGCCACTTTGTGGTTTCTGTCTCTCATGTCACGAACACTCCCACAGCACAGCTCGATGCATTTCAACAGAGCTGACTCTGACGCGTCCCCCGCTGTCTCCCTCTGGGGAAACACACACAGCCGTGCATTAGCACAGTCACTCACATATGCATATTGAAAAATGAGTGTTGTCTGTCTCGCTGCCTGTGTTTATCACACTGTGGCGGAAGGGAGCTTTAACTGATTAAAGCTGCACCTGAGAGGACTTTCTTCGCTTCCATTATGGTTTTCGTTAATGATGCAGGGAGCCGAGTATCATATGCATCACTGACCTACTGTATGTTATCGGGACACGCTGTTTTTTAAAGTTATGCAACAATTTAATGTAAAAGTAATGAAAGTGCAAAACCTGGCTTTCTCTTTCTGTTTAGGGGATGAAAAATAATTTGATTAAAAGATCTCATTTTTCTTCTGGAAAAATAAAGCTGATTCCTCAACCGTGTATGCCACTTGCAAGGCTTCTTAGGGGCATTTTCTCAGGATATGGATGTAAAAGTCCCTGGATAAGAGGATTTTACATCAGGCTGGATTTATATGTTGTTAGAGGAACACATTAGAGCATTGCCTATTGGCAATAATCAATAGCAAAATGGTTGCTAAGGTTGTAGCTAACGACAAAATTCATGCCTGAATGAATTAAATGGTAAACACTTGAGAAAAAGGGTCCACGACTCTGAGCATGTGCACACACACACAGATGGTAAGGAGGCTCAGAATTGAGTTATCCTCTGTTTGGGTGCACGTTGCTCAATGTTTGTGTATTTTTGCAGCTTTATCTGCTTTAACTTGTGTGACAGAGCCGCTCGCGTGCAGGCTTGAATCATTTAAAGAGGAAATGCTCGTCTGATAACCTGTAAAATCCCCTCTCGATAAAAATTCACCCCAAGCAATTCATCCCACTCTTGGAGCCAATTTATTAAAATCCATGCTGAACTGATTGACCTGACGCCCAATATACCAACAGGGGCCGAACCAATACAAGAGATTTCTCTTTGTTCCTGTTTATTCATTCATGAACAGCCACAAAACAAGGACACGCACTCTGCAAGATTTGTCCTTGTTTGTGCCTTTTCATGAATGAATAAATAGACCAAGGAAATTCCATTTCTCTGTTATTCTGGGGTGCAGATGGGGACTTGTTCTTGTAATGGTAGTAGAGCCTGGGCCTTGACTGCTGTGTTTGAGTGCTGTCAGGAGATATGGCTGTTACTTTATGCAAGGGAGGAAAAAACGGGCACCTCGAGGAGCAGAGAGGTTGCAGCGGCAGGGTCTGCTCCCACCGGAGTCAAGAAGCTGTAAAATCCCTGCTGCTGAGAGCCACACAGAGCATTTCATCAGGTCAGTGTAGCACAGGTAGGTAGAACACTGGAATATTATTGACTTACCCACCCAGCAGTGTGTGTGTGTTTGTGCAACAGTGTGGGGGAGTTATTTCCAGGGGTGCATTGGATTATCTTCTGCGAGCGTGTGCTTATGTGTGAGTGGGACGGCGGGCGTGTAAACCAGTGTGTGTGCTGCGCCGGTGTCAAGTGGTATTGACAAATTATTTTTATAGGTTGTTTTTCCCTGTGAGTGCCATGTGGGTGACAATCAGCAGGCCACAGCGGAGAATACAAAGTAGATTTACTCAAGTAGCACGTGCACTGTGTCCAACTTTACTCGAGTATATCCAAGCTGTGCTACACTATTCTCTAAATATTATTCAGTTTGCTCCGTTTACTCATTGTTATTTAGCCAAAGGCAGTGGTGGAATGTACTTCTATACAAGCCCTGTATTTTATTTATACCTGTACTCTGAGGGAAATATCGTACTTATAACTTTGCTACATTTATACGACAACTGCTTATGTTATTTTCCAGGTTAAGATGTTAAATATGAACCATTATTATCAGCTTTTATTATACAATAAGATACAGTATTGTAGATCAAACCGCTCAACATTATTTAAGCAGTTCAGATAAGCTCCACATTGACCAGCTGCAGGATTAAAATGCTGCATAGATGATATAATGTATGATAATATAACACTGACTCTTTGACACACTGAGTCTTTTTACTTTTATCAGTACATTTAGCTGCTTTTACTGCAGTAGAAGTCTTTGTAGAATGTGGTATTGTTATTTTTACTTCAGTGACGGGTCTGGATATTTCCATACTCCACTGCCTGTTTGTAAATATCATTAATTAGAATCCATTGCTGGTTTGTTGCAGACGTCTCTAAAAACGGATAATCTGCATAACCTTTATAGTTTTACTTTTATTGCAAACCTTCGGTACAGTTTACTGTTAATGCTGCTGTTTAATTGTATCTTGATGTACTTAAGGATGAAGCTGGCATTATTTGATACATTTATTATTATTAACCAACAATGAGTTTAACTTTCCTCAAGCTGCAATCTCTGAACCCACTGACTATCGTCTAAAGATGATTTAACCTCAGGGGGCAATGGCCAATGCTTCTGGGCTCAGACTTCCTCTGTAGTCTTGATATATCTCCTTATGAATGCAGATAACTTTAAAATAAATTAAGTGTCAGTGTCATCGATACTTGAGGGGTTCCAAGATTGTATTTCAGCCAACGTGTTCTGCCTCTTTCGCCCTCCACGCGGACCTGCTGCAACCAAAACCCACTCAGGTGTGGCTGGTCGACGCTTCGAACAGAAACCAGCAACACGTCCGGTGCCAAAATTTCTGTCCCTTGCCATCCACATTCATATGCAGATATCTGTTTGTAGAGATTACTCAAGCTGTGCAATATGTCACCACGGTGTAAAGGTGTGGCTCTTTTGTGTGTTTTTAATTGGTTTTGGACAGTAGTGGAGTTCTGTGCCATGGAGGGGTGAGATATATTAGGCCGTGAAGACAGTATGCAGAATTATTATAGTTTAGTAAACGATCTGAATTCTTCCACCATTGCTTATTTTTGAGTGACAGCTCACATGACATTGTCCTGACTTCTCCCTGCCGGCAAATCATGTAGCCAGAATCATGTCTTATGAATAATGTGCATGAATTATTTGATCCTAATCGAAAACAGGCCTGCTTAAGACGTCTCCGGATTAAATAAAACCTGCTTAGCTTCAGAGAATTCAGAGGCGGAAGCGTCAATGCGAAAGCTTTGGGAAACCGCTGTTGTATTGTTGTGTCTGTGTGTGGTGGAGGCTTGTACCATCACGATGGGAAAGTTCTCCTGTCCGGCTTTGAAATCAGCTCTGTTGCACAGGCCGGCCACGCGAGACAGAGCAAACCAAGTAGCGGAGCTCTTGTCAAAACCCAAACCTGAGAGAATAAGAGGAGGAGATGTGTTAGACTTTTTTTTTTAGTCGGGTTCATGCAGTATTTATGCTCAACTCTCGGTTCACATAGCAACGCTGGATATTGTAGCTAAATAACAGAGGTCAGTTAAGTTGAGCAATCGCTATTTCCTTGACAAAAGTGATTTTCAGTTCCCCAGTTTGAAAAGCGGCATTCATTTTTAACAAGAACGTTTCAAAAAATAATAACAAAAAAGGAAAAAAAAAAGCTGTTCGGAAAATTTCACGTATCAAAATTTCATCCCTGCCACCTAATCAAACTGAAAATGACCCTCGGCCCGCTGCCGGCGCTTACATTCATTTTTCATATTAGCCTAGACTCTGGAGCGCTCACTGTCACTGCTATAGTGAAAACAGTATCTGATGGTGTCATGCAACATACAGAGCACAGAGGCAAACTGTGGCTGGAGTTGTTGAACTTGACAAAGCGAAGCGCAAAAAGAAAAAAAAACCTGCAACAGCTGCAAAAAAAAAAAAAATAGTCTGCACTCCTGAAAAATGAATGCACTGTTATTTCCTTCAGCACTTTCACTGTTTCAGCAGTACCGTCTTTGTCTGCACTGCTGGCTATTCATTGTGTGATTGCACAATCGTCTGACTCAATACTCATTGGTATGCAAAGAACACCTGTTTTTTTTTCCCTTTCTTGCAAACCTTTTGGTTATTGCTAAAAGCTTCTTTGAAATTTGGCTCGATTTGTCGCTGTTTGGTAGGAGACAGGAATCCGATTGGTTCCGCAGCGGCAGCCTTGCTGAGGAACTCTGGGAAAAGACGTGTTTGTTGCTGAGGGTTGTGCCGCCCACTGCATACCGCTGCTCAATTAATCCAAGCAGTAGTGCGAACAGCAATGTTGGTTGGCGGCGTGAACATTGGACAGATGAATTTCAGCAGGTGGTCACACTCCCTTTCTGCATTCCCACACACTCTCCATCTCCCCCTTCTTTTTTATCTCTCAGAGTCTCCATCTTTCCTCTAAGCTCTCTCTCTCTCTCCGTTTCCTCCTCCTCCCTTCCTTTTTTCCCTTATCTCACTCTCTCTGTCTTACCAGTCTGGTCCTCAGTGGTGTCAGCCTCGTGGATCTGGTTGTCGAACCACATGTGGGCCACGGTCATGCGGTTCTGGGTCAGCGTGCCCGTCTTGTCAGAACAGATGGTGGAGGTGGAGCCGAGAGTCTCTACGGCCTCCAGGTTCTTTACCAGACAGTTCTTCTTGGCCATTCGCTTGGCAGTGAGAGTCAGACACACCTGGGAGGACGGCAGGAGGTGAGAGGGGAGGAAGGGAGGGTGGGAAGAGGATAAGGGAGGGAGGGCGGGGAGAAGGGAGGATGGATGATTGTTAGTCGACGATGGGAGAGAGCATGTGTACGCACCGGTGCGCTCAAGTGTTTGTGCAAGTGAAACCATGCGTGGTCCAGGTGCCTTACAGCATATGAGTGTGTTCGCGTGTGCGTGTGTGTGGTGCGTATTTGGTTGGCTGGTTAACAGCAGGTGCATAGGGACATAAAAAATCAATGAATAGACAGATTCCATATGTTGTAAGAGACACGTCGACGCACATTACTTTAAGCTGACCGCGTGACTCAAGCGGCGACAAATGCAGGAAAAAATACACACACAAATATTTACACACACAACTCATGGTGCGTTTTAAGCAAAAGCAACTAAAGAAACCAGTCACTGGAAGTTAATTTATTTTTCAGGACCAGTGAAATGTCGACTGATGGCATTTCAAATGCCAGCTGGCATGCACCTCGGCTCGCACTTTGTTTATTGTTGCAGAAAAAACTTAAGACGCACCTCAACATTTGAGGTACTTCAACAGTCAGTAATAAATCACCTGCTTTCCTGCATTCTGCAGTATCATTAGAGCTAACATTCACTGGGAGTAAATTAGAGTTAGGAGAAGCACAGGTGTAACTAATAACATTGATGGTGGCTGCATTCCATTTAGGTGTGCCAGTGAAGCCATGACGACGAGCCAGCAGGCACAATATCAGGACTCCAGCACTGGCACGCTTAAAGCTGCACTAATCAATATTTTTATGTTAACAATGGATCGAATTACTGCATGTAATGAGGTAACAGCTGCTCAAGACGACAAAGCCATGAAACATTAACACCCAACTCTGAATTTACCACTTAGTTCCCAGCGCCTTTCAGCCTCTTTTAGCTTGTTATTTTGATTTACAGGGCCATAAACTCATTAGCTTCATTTCCGGTAGCTTCAGGCAGCTGGTTTCAGCAAGCAAGCTCATTAATGTACTGTAAGATACCTGCAACAAACAGCAGACGAGAAGAAAAAACATCCATCTAGCAGCCAAAGACCGAAATGTTTCTTCTCAGGAGATGGAGGAGACCAAAACAGAGCTAATCAGAGAGTGAGCGGGACTTTTCTTCTATTTATTTCTAGTAAATAATTTCTGATTCAGCTTGTGTATACATGTACAAGTAGATTTCCACACTGTGGGATCATTAAAGTCTATCGTGTCTTATATTAGATGTATAACAGTTGAGTGGTCAGACACAGAACTCAAAATGAACGCTAATGTCTGCTGGATGTGAACATTTTCGCCACTTTATCAGGTAATAACAACAATCAGGTAATAATATGTCAGATGTTGTATTTACAGCTTGTTTTTGTGCCTCCAAATGGCAAAAGATAAATATGAATTACTCCAGATTTAAATGGCCCCCAACCAGCTAATTATCTTATTACTAACATCAGATTATTTACAGTACAACAGATATCAAATTTAAGTCGCTCAGTCATACTACAATCCACCTACTAATCATCTCCACTTTCCAATAACTCATAAGTTTAGTTCAGTTTATTTTGAAATTGTCAAAGTAAATATCTAATTTAAGAATCAAATGTATTAAAGTGGCCGTTGCAGTCAGAAATCGTTTTAACCTTTTTGTTTGTTTGTGTACAGGAGCCAATTTATGACCTTTCCCCGTGGTTCTATCCCCAGGAGCATATCATGATCTGTCCTTGCCACAGGGAGACCTTTTTTAATTCAAACTGGAGCGCACATTGTTTTTGCAGCAGAAACAAGATGAAGCTGTGCCGGAAAATCTCATTAAAAAGCATTCAAACCGATGCGCTCCTTAAAAAAACAAAACATTTTGGGGTGAATTATATATAACGAAATTCTCTCTCTCACACACACACTCACAGTGACAGTAGCGAGCAGTCCCTCGGGCACGTTCGCCACAATGATGCCAATGAGGAAGATGACGGCCTCCAGCCAGGTGTAGCCCAGGATGAGTGACAGGATGAAGAAGCTCACGCCCAGGAAGACAGCCACGCCTGTGATGATGTGGATGAAATGCTCGATCTCTATGTTGATTGGCGTACGGCGGACTTCAAGCTCCGACGCCAGCGTGGCGATGCGGCCCATGACTGTTCGGTCACCGGTGGCTATCACGACGCCATGGGCTGTACCTGAGAGGTGAGAGGTGATTGTTACTGCTGGTTAGACGCCGTGCATCTTCAGTTTTTTTCAGAAGTAGATTTAAACAAGATGGATCATTTTTAAATGCCCTCACTGCTTTAGTGAAATGGGTATGTGAGCAATATGTAAAGAGGCGGATGACTGTTACCAGTGTGAGAGACACTGGGGGAGTTGAGTGCTGTAATTTGTAAACAGGAAGGACGTTGATAGGGAGATGATAGCTGGATAAAGAGTAATGATGGATGGAGGTGAATTACAGGTGTTGGCCAGTGATTGATGGTTGGTTGGACTGAGCAGATGCTGGAGTGAGTCAGTGAGAAAAGAACCTGAATCACACAAAAACGTAACAAATGTAGTCCACAGACCTCGCTGTTTCTATCTGTCTTTACAGGGACTACGTCCTCCCCCCTTTTTGAAACCACTTCAAAGAGAGATCTGTGGATTATCCGCAGATTAACTCCAGGGCATTGTTTCTAGAAAGAAAATGTTGCTATACTGAATTTTTTAAAATGGGATTTTTAATGCCGCAAGAACCACAAACAAAACATAATTTACCTCTATTGTACGAGGATGGAAGAAGAAATCTAAAGGGACAGATATTCGAAAGCCGAGACGCATAAAAGCCTAACTATCTGCGCAGCTTCACATCGCTGAATTAAAGCGAGAAAACGAGGTTGTTGCTTCTTTGTTTTGTAAGGATTGATCTTTAACACGACCTCAACGGAGGGAGCTAAAGTGCGTAATTGCTCACATGACAGCGGACTAAATATAGCTCTCACCATATAGTGTTCATTAATGATTCAGATGTTACATCTTTAAAATAAAAGGCATCATACACACTGAACAAAACATCACACTCCCATTTTTAATGAGCTGGAAGATACGATATATATTTATCACCAGTTTGATAAAAATACATGATCCTGTACACTTCCTCTTATGATGCCAATTATTTTTTTTTCCACACACAGGAAAGGTCATGACCCGGCCTACTCTGCCTCTGATTGGCCAACCCAGATATTCCAATTAGTACTAACTCATAAAAGGCAGAGAAGAAATAAGTCCTGCGTGGTTCAAAACAAAACTGCACATTTTTAAAATGACCTTTTGTTGTGACCAGTCTGAGTCACACCTGTGTCATAGTCACGCTGTCTAAGCTGCTTATTGTTATTCTACAGCTGTCAGGTGGACGGATTATCTCGGCCAAGGAGAAGTGCTCAAAAACACGGATTTTAAACTAATTTGTGGACAAAAATGAAGAGAAATAAAAACTTTTGTGGGCAGAGAAGAAGCTTTAGATCTTTTATGATGAAGTTGAAAAGCTCCCGGACGGCTGCTAAGTGTGACGGGATTGTCAACCGTTTCCAAGGTCATGAATGAACTTTGAACCTTAACTAAACCATTAGTTGATGAATTACGTCATTTACAAGCTGAATCCATAAATTACAAGTAATACTAGACTACAAACTATTTATTTTACTTGGAAACAAATTCTTTACTTTATATACGTTAGAATTTAGATGTTGTAGGAGGATATTGATGAAGTGGCATAGTCTAAAGTCCCATTGAAATGCTTACTGCATCACTGTTTAATGATTGATAGCATCTGAAATACCAACTCAAATTGCCGTTGGTTGAGTCCCAAATGGAAACACTCATTAATAACCTCCATGCATTCAAAATTCAGTAACTACATCCTGCGCTATAGGATGATTGCTGTCCTGATGAATCATGCACTGAAACACATTGCTGAGCTGTAATGTTAAACTACGTTGATCTCCAGATGGTTTGAAAAAAAAAAAAAAAAAGGCATTTAAAAGACGATAAGAGACAATCTTGGCCAGATGTGGCCTACTGACCCTCGACACAGTTGGTGGAAAAGAAACAGATGTTGCGAGTCTCCAGAGGATTGTCATGCGTGAACTCTGGGGAGCGTGTCTGAGGCTCGGATTCTCCTGTCAGAGAGGAGTTGTCCACCTTTTACAACGTTGGGGAGAAGGGAAGAGAGAGAGAGAGCAGTGTTAGCCAGTGATACTGAGGGACAGACCCAGGAGAGAGCGAAGAGGTGAGACTGACAGGGTGGAAATGAAAGAAGCAGCACTTATCAGCAACAAGCGCAATGATGTAACACTTGTCACGTCAAAACCGTCTTCTGAGTTTTCTCACGTTCCTCTATAGGTGGAGACATTTAAACCGCTGATCACCACAGTCTTATTATGCTGCTTCTAAATCCAGGGGGATAAACTCAAAAACCAATGCGTTTTGGAGAAATGTTCGCACTACAGCTACTAAGTACACAGGAGGAGGGAACAAATTGACATAAGCGCTGAATGTTGAAATCTCAGAGGGGAAAACGTGTGTAACGAAATGCCCATCACTAACTAAGGCATTTTGGCATATGCTACTCAAAGAAGAGCTCCGCCGTGGATGCGATGTGTGCAAATCTGACTAAAATGTTTCAAGAGCTTACAGGGATCCTTCGAAGACAGAACAGTGTAATGATTTTATATCTTTGAGGAAATGTACTCAATGGAAAATGACCTTTTGAGAGTCAACAGAAGCTGTGAAATGTATACGAGACGAGATGCTGGAAGGGTAACCTGATTGTTTAAATATGGAAGAACTAGAAGTGAGAACAAAGACACGTGTCTACTAACCTTCTAACAGCTGTTTGCTCTGTGAAATGTGGCAGCGTGGCTGTCGGTTACTCCACCACCACTTTGGTCCAAACATCACAATAACTACTGGATGGACTGAAATTTGGTGTAGCCATTGATGATCCCCAGAGGATGAAGCCTATTGACCCCCTGACATTTCCCCTCCAGCACCGTCTTGACATTTCAGGTTTGGAGGGAAATAAATCGACAACTGTCGGTTTGGATTAACATCCAATTTGGCAACAATATGCAATCTAACTTTTTGGATTCTTTCGTCCAGTCAAATATCCCAAAATCTCACAACATTTTATATGTTCATGGTCCCCAAAAAAGATGTAATTTCTAATGACATATATTATTCCACAGAGCCACAAGCAGGTTAGACATTTTTGGTCTAACCTGTGAAAGAATAAATAGCAAGTCAGTTCTCTGCTGTAATCCCACAGAGACTTCCAGGCTCCCCAGGGTTGAGCCGAGCACCCCTCCCCTACCTTGCATCCGCTGGAGGAGATCACTCGAAGGTCAGCTGGGATGCGGTCTCCCCCTTTGATCTCCACCAGATCTCCCTGCACCACAAGCTCAGCATTGATATGCATCTTCTCCCCTTCCCGAATCACCAGCGCTTGCTGGCATGGACAAAAAGGAAGAGAGAGATGAGAAGGGAGAGGAAGTACGAGGAAGAGAGAGAGAGAGAGGGAGAGAGAGAGTTGGGGAACAGAGAGAGGATTTAGTCAGAGGAAGAGACAGAAGAGCAATAAAACAAAAGTGCCCGAGGGCGTCGAGGTTGTGAAAGGGAGAGATGGAGGAAAAGGAAAAAGAGAGCAGACAGGTAGGGAAAAAGGTGACAAGTAGGGAGTGAAAACAGCCTAAATAGATTAAAGAATTAGGCAATCGAAGTGCCGGAGGTGGATAACGCAAGGGGAGTTTTTATGCAAACGCAGTCACAATCCAAAGTTGGCTCAAACATTTATTCTTCCTTTGTGCGAGGTTATTAGGTTTCCACTCAAGTGAGTGTGTAAGCTCTACTTGAGGGATGGCTTATTGATTCAGAAAGCTCAGAGACTACACCAAACACCAAAATTCATCAACTTACCTGTGGTACCATTTTCTTGAAGGAGTCCATGATTCGAGAGCTCTTGGCCTCTTGGAAGTAGGAAAAACAACCGGTGATGATGACCACGGCCGCCAGCACTACGCCCAGATACAACTGAAGAAACGGGGGCAAACACAAGCCACAGGGGAGAGTCGGCATCATTATCGACTTAGGTTGGTTCATGTAAGGCATGTTTAAGTGTGGGGAAAAAGGGGGATTTACAAACCCCAGATGGTTTTAAAATGGCAAAACCTTAAACGGAGAGTGCAAGAGAAGAGTTAGGAGTAAGAGAACCTGGGGAAGCTCTGAGTCTTAGTGGAAGATTTAAGAGAAGAAGTCGTCCTCGAGCTGAATTCTCGTGTACTATTCCTGTCATCTTGGACGGTTCATTCAGTGTTAGTCCAAGTGAACATCTGTCTCCCAAACCCAGAAAACCAAGAGCTGACACTGATCAGTGAGACCACCGAGAGACACTTTCTGAACTGGAGCCTGGCTTTGTAGACTCATGGTCGTGCTCAGGGAAGAGTTTTACCAGTGAACAGGCTTTTATGGGTTGAGCTCTCAATGATGCAAACAAGACAGCCGGGCACTTTGTATGAAAGCATCTGCCAGCTGGTGTGTGTACTGTATGTCCTGGACTCCTGGAAAACAAAATTCCTAAACCTTGAAAAGTTTCCTTTTTGGAAGGTGCTGCTTTCATTTGACAGCAACAACAGAATGTTTTGCCTTTTTTACGCTTCAGTGCCTTTTCTTTCTTTCTCTCTTTTTTTTATTTTTTCCAACCGTAGCAGAGCAGAATCTTCTGAACCAGGAAATACATCTGTATCCCCAGAAAATCACTTGTCAGTGTTTACTACATTTGCCTGCATTCGGCGTTCGGTTTGCAGCTTCTGGTTTTGTCTGCACGCGTTTTCTCTTCTTTCTTTTTTTTGTTGCAGATTTAAGCTCAGCTCCTTTGCCTCTTCTCACTTCGGGAGACATTTGTTCTTGTTCGCTGGCTGCACACAATCGTAGGAACAACATCTGCTCAGGCAGGTGACACATTTGAATCTACTCAAGTTTAAAGGCAAGACAACAAACAGAAGATTTTAACTACCGCATTAAATTGTATAGCTTCAGCCACACTTTGGATGTTTAAACGTTTTCTCGAACTGAAGAAGACAATGCGTCTTTAAGCACAAATGCATCAAATTAATGAATATTACATTTGAATCCGACAGCAGCAATGTGTAAAGTTCTGTTAGGGTGGATTTTCATCTTAAATAACTGCTAACACATTATGCAGAGTGCCAAAGCTGCAGGCGGTCGCGGCTTTAAAGAAGCTCACCAGAGCAACCAGCTGTACATACTCAGTACTGAATGCAGAGATTAAATCGTGGGGGAGATTAAATTTATCACGTGTGCGCATATGCCTGTGTCTATCTACTGTATGTTACTGTATATTATGCAAGGGCTTAATGCTGTCTGGGGTTTGGAGAGCCGCTGAATGATGATTGCATAATGACTCAGAGCCATAAAGTATGGATGGCTGCTTGGCTCCATCTGATCAGCGGTTGGTCTGAGTATTTATCCGTGCTAATGCCAGGAAGGATGCCAGTGTCAGCGGTTGTTTTGACGTCACCCTCTGACGGGGTCGGGGGGAGGGGAAGGGTGAGCATTTCTAATTCTATCCTCATGAGGATCAAATGGTGTGTTTTAATGAGTTCTGCGTGTATTTTTTATGCCTTTTCTTACTTTCTTCTGTCTATTTTAATGCCCTGGAGTTTTCTTTGTTTCCCTTCATCTTACTCTTTACTCTGCTTTAAATGTTGGCTCCTCGCTGCTTCGCGTGACCTAATTGTGTTGCCATTTTGGCCTGGACTCTCGGAAATTAGTTTTAGATCTCTAGAGGCCACCCTGGTAGAGAGAAGGTCATTTTAAACAGATGAAATCTGAGCGTAATCCTCCAAAATCTCGACACGTGGACTCTTGTTTGAGGGTCAGTTTAAATTAAAGATATGTAATAATACTGTTAATTTACATTCAGCGGATTTGTGATTGTCTCAGTGACAGATGGTATGATGGAGTTAAAACTCTTTTCTCCAATTTAATTAGTCCACAGAAGTTATTATTAAAAACAAATGAGTCACTTAAGATCGCTTTGCTTAGAAGATTCATCTAAATTCTTCCACAGCTCAGGCCAGTTTTACAGGCTGCATTAAAAACCCTTATTAAAAAACAATCTGCGCTTCTCCAATGTATTAAATATAATTAAGAAGTTGGTACATGTGCATACATAATCTAAAAATGTAGAATAATACAATGTGTGAAAGATAAAGTGGAGCCTTTAAGGTGGACGGAGGAGGAGGAGGAGGAATACGGAGAAAGACAGACACTCCAAAACACTTGAAGGATTTCTAAAGATGCTCCTTCAGTGGAAGATTGCTTTGGAGAAACTGACCTACACCCTAAAAAGAGAATCAATCAAGAGATTAATCAAGAGATGTCAACCAGTCGCAGAAATGAGCCCCTCCAACTATCAACCCTAGAAATGAGTGTCGCATAAATGATTCAGAGCCTCAGTAAAAAAGATGAAAAACAGGATTAGTTTTATACATGAAGATTTTTCTTTGATACAGTGTATTTGATCATTTTATATGGGATTTATGCATATCTACCACAATGTAATGTATATTTGAAAATATATTATCTCACTGGATCAAAAAAAATCCACCAAATTAAGGTGGAATTGTATGTATTTGTGCCTCCTGTACCGTAGCTGTCTTTTCATACCTGCATCTCTCCCTGCGCTTGATTAATATGTACAGCGTGCGCTCGTACATATGCGTGCATGTCTCACAAGCAGTTTCTCACATTGTCATTGGGCGCCTCGTCCTCCGTGGCCACCTGGATGCTGTAGGCCAGGAAGCAGAGGATGGCACCGATCCAGAGCAGGATGGAGAACCCTCCGAACAGCTGACGGCAAAACTTGACCCACTCCGGCGTGGTGGGGGGAGGGGTCAGCGCATTTGGACCGTCCCTGGCCAGAATCTCCACAGCTCGAGCATTGGTCAGACCCTAAGGGAGAAGATTTTTTTAGGGATGAATGTCTTCCTGCTTGTGCTGAGAGCCTTATTACAACACAACGGCCCCATTTTTACCACAGCTTAAAAAGCAATTTTACTGCTACAGTTGCAGAACATCAAGTATTCCTACCTGGCCTATTTAACACCACAAGTATAATAAACTGGGTGACTCTACCTCATCTAAGGTTTTATGCTGTAGAACAGTTGGATGTAACTTTATTGAACTTTTTTCCCATGATTTTATGCTTTTTATATGAGGTCTAATTTACAGGAAATCTGTGTAAATGCCTGAAATACGATCATTAAATTATACTGGGGAGGGAAAAAAAAACACATTTTCACACAAAAGTCTTGGATATTTTTACAGTTTGTGATTTTTGGAGCATCCCAGCTTCTGTTTTTTTCAGAATCCTAATCCTGGAAGATAGAATCAGTTTCACTGCGCCTGCAATGTCAAACTTAAGGTAGGCAGCAGCGTAAAGACCTTCGCGATGTGTCTGTATCTGTCTGTTTTATGGGATTGTAGGAGTTGTTGTTAAAGTGTGTATGTCTGTGTGAGTGTGTGATTGAGGGATTAAAGATGAATAAGGCTCAAGGTGAGCTCGGGACACCGTGGTGGATCTAACTCGACCAAAGTAAAGCACGGTCTCAGTTTGGATGTTGCTTTCCAGTACACGGGCCAGCAGAGATTAAATCAGGAGGGAATCAGGAGATATTACGGCGACTCTTTGTTGTGTGTTGGCGTACCCGTGTGAGGTCCACTCCGTAGCGTTTTCCCAGATCATCCAGAGTTATTTTGTGGTCATCCTGCAGGGATAAAATATGCAGTGTTTATTTGTGCTTGAGTCATTTCAATTCACCGTAAAATAACTTTAAAGGGAAACTCTGTTTGATATATTGTGAATGGGAAACTACTACTACTACACAAGCAGTATGACTGCAACCGTAAAGGGAAGTTATGACCATGGTAATGGTCAAATAGATCATGAGGACGCAGCATTGATGCATTACACACCTCCATCTTACTGAAAAAGTACTTTATTCTCTGTATCTGACGCGGATCCAGGAGCTTCGTATATATGATTCATACCTCATGACAGATCAAACCAGTCAAAGACTGATGTCCACACCCCCGCAACTCCGAGTAGTGCTGAACCGAAGGCGAGCAAACTGTTGTGAGGTAGTGAAAAATGTGACCCATTCAAAAGGAACCCGCCCTGAAACACTTAACAGCGTTCAGTAATGCATGTTGCGTTCATTCTGTGGCACGTTTGTATTGTCATTCCTGTCCGACTGTTCAAATGTCACCTCCAGATATTTCCCCCGCAGAGTTTGGTACAGTAGCAAGGACAAAAAATTCAGCTCCCAGCTGTCAGGATGGTGTCAGTCCCACAGAATGAAGGGCTATTTTCTTCTCTCAGCGATAAGACAGCGAGAAACCCGACAGTTTCCTCACGAACAGCTGCCTCGGAGAACCACAATGAAATGTAGCGGTAAGTGATTTGGCCACGATTGCCGACATGCCCCAGTATTCACAAAACAGCTTCCAGTTAGGCTTTATTTATATGCCCCTTACACCCAATATTGATCAACCATTGTCCGGTGGTTGTTCATAGGATTTCTGGGACAAAGCGTAGGAAATCATTGAGTGAGGAGAGCTAAAACTGACGAAAAGTAAAATACAGCACTTAATCACAAAACTACTCGGAGGCGTTGACAGGATTCTTCTCTTTAATCAGTCGCAGGGCAACTTGATAATTGACGGGAGCTGCTTTATCGGAGATACTGCGTGCAGGAAAAACTTACCCCAGTTTTCATGGGCATCGCTCGGCTGCGTTTTGACAGCACCTCAAAGAGCTACAGCTCTGCACAAGACAAAAACTCTGCACTACGCTGTTGGTGGCCCACAAATTATTCAGTGTCTTTCTGAGTACAAAGAGAGGGTGGTAGAATAGATAGGAGAGGACAGGCTGGTTTGGAAGTCATCTCCGACTGACTACCCTAAGCAGGCTGGATTGCCATTTTGTTTACGGGCCACTGTTTTCATCTATGGCCTTGTTAAATAACCTGGTGTCTTTGGCGTAACGTTATTTGGGGAGCAGCAGTGATGGAATCAATCACTGTGTAGTGTGAGCGTGGGTTGGAGCGCTTGACAGCTTGTTTTTCTTACCAAGGCCACCTCCTTCTTCAGATCATCCAAGTCCCTGTCCTTCTTCTTCCTCTTCCCTCCATTCTCGGCACCATACTGTAGGACGGTGGGGGTAAGAAAAAGAGAGATTAGCATACATCAGGCCTGTAGGCTATCACCCCAAACCTGTCACAAGCCACATGCCTGTAGCCACATTGTGCCTATCCATTTACATTCACAACACCGCTACGAGCACAATGAACTATCTGCACGCCGGTTCATTTCAATCTCCCGGCAAAGCATTCCCTGAATATGGGAGAGAAAATATTTTTTTTCCTCCTAGTGTAAGTTCCTCATTTGCGCGAGCGGGAGAGAGCGCGCGTGTGTCACGAACAGTTGGAAGAATGGTGCATCATGGAAATCATCTGCTGCTGTCAGTCTCCTTTAGCAGCACGTGTGCATGTCAGTGAAGGAGGGATAGAGTGAATGAGAGGAGAGCGTGAGCGAGTGACACAGTGAAAAAGTAATCAAAAAAGAGCCAAAGAGGGAGCACGGAGCCGGTGGAGTGCCTGAAATGTGTCTGGCATAGCAATTTCCCCCCACTGTGTGCAAGGAAGATTACCAGCCTGTCCTCCCATAAAGCTAAATGGAATGGGCCTGATGGAGAGAATAAAAACAAAATTACGTAATTACCCAAGTAAACAGCAAGCGGGGAGCAAAACTTACTGAGGAGAAAAGCCATCATCCTGAGACGTTACTGTCTCTCAAAAAAAGAAACAGATACCAAGCCCTGAAGACGAGTTTAGAAATCTCAGTACTTTTCCATGATGCATATCCACGCCATATGCTCTTACTGTACATAAACTACAGCCAGAACACAGGATGTCAGTCATCCGTCTCATTTCATCCATTTAGTTGTGACAGGAAGGGGTTGAGTGTAATTAAAAGAGACAGCAAGAACGGTAAGTTTAAATAAAGACAAAGAGAACTCACCCCTTTGCCCATGCTGGATGTCCAGACGTCGGCAGGTTGTAATGTGAAGGACAGCACTCAGGGGCCTCGCCACAGCTGAGACCTCCCGCCTCCCCCCAACTTGTTGAGTACACTGGTGGCTTTTTTTGGGCCTGGCACCCCCCTCCGTGCTTCCAGCACACCAAACATCCCATTCCCTCTCTTCTTGCTCCCTCCTGTCAGAGGTAACCTGAGCCACACAACCACCCCCGCATCCCTTCCCCACACAACTCCTATCCCAGGGCTTCTCGTCAACAAGACACCCCGCCACCACCTCCAGCAAACACACAGAGAGAAAGGGGGGGGGGGGTTCTGTGTGTGTGTGTACCTGCACCTGCTCAATATGTCCCACACCCCCCCTCCTCCCCTCGCCTCACAACACACGTGGTTCCATGCAGAACAACAGCTTCATCAATCACAGCTGTCGACACAACAAATGAAACCTTGCACTCCACACAACGTGCAGTATTTCTAACAAACGTGATAATGAGGGACCAAAATTGGATTTAAGATTAATCATGAAAAGGAAGCGGATGATTCAGCTGTGTGGATTCTGAATCCTCAGGTCTGTTCCTGCAGAATAAATCCTTTGATAAACTCTTTAATCATTTGCTAATTGATCCTCAAAGATGAATTAACATTTGAATATTTTAACAATGTTTTTTTCTTCCACTTGGTCTTAAAGTGACTCGGAGCCAACGCGGCGCTGCAGTGAGTGTTAAGTCCGACATATTTACAACATAAGGTGGGTCATCGCCGCCGCGCCCACACAACAGATGCAGCGAATGATCTCATGTCAGATAAGAACCAAATGTTTTCTCCCTGGTTGCCAATATTTTTAGACTTCATTCGACGTTCGGACTCGTCCTACGGATGCTTCACTCCAACCTTGTTCAAGCTGTACGACTTTGACGCATGTGTACGAGTCCCTGTAGCGTGCTCCTCCTCAAGGTTTCTCCTACTAAAGCATATTTCAAGGATATGCTTGCTTTCTTGTTTACTTGTCCTTGTCACTAGTTTAACATATATCTTTGGTGAAAGGCATAAACTCCGCGTGAATGGCTGGATGTATTGAAGTTTATCTCACAGGGCAAACAACTAAAATTCAAGCTATTTATGAATTCTAGCTGAGCCAGAGAAGTTCTCAAACAGGTCAGTTTAAACCTCAACGGGTCAAGCGGGGAGAGAATTAGAAAGCTGACGCGATGCGAAGCTTTGGATTCTTTGCTTCGAACTTCGAGGAGGGCTGTGAATCAATTGAAAGATGAAATAACACAATCCTGCACTTACAAAATAAGTCAAATTCATAAGCAATAAAACACTTGCTCGATTTAATACACTCAGAGTTTTTGGCTCTTATACAGCCTCTATTTTTAATAAATATTCAATATTGTTGTGTAGCTGACATTTTGCTGACTTTTTCTAGCACTTGCACAACAGTAATATATTTTAACATGTCACGGACAAACATTTCAATTTCAAAGGTAAAAAAAGAAACTCACTCGAAAGAATGTTGAAAAAGTGTCCTGGAAGTGCAACTTGTGGCAGCAGTGGTCACCGTTACGGGTAGGATTTTATCTTTATCTATTATATTATATCTAGTGGTGCAGCTGCAGATTGCAGCCACCTTCTGAGTGTGTGGAAGAAGATACGACGGTCACGAAAAACATGGCGGTGCGACATGGACGACCCTCTGTGTTATGAAGTAAAGGGCTCGTCACAGGTACCGTAAACACGATTCTTATTTTGAGTGATTACGCTAGTAAAAAAAACACAGCTGTGCATATTATATTCGATTTCTGCCAATAGGATCTTTATAGCCGCTGCATGGATAAGTTTTGAAAATGTCTTACTATCAGTCTGCTGGTAGACAGTGACAGCAGATGATCCATCTGGTGGACATTGAGATGGATGGCCTGGAAGCAACACGCGTCTGCAGGCTGCACCTGGCCAGCTTCATTTTTCAACAAATAAACTTCACCAACAGAATAATTTGCAACATTTTGGGAAGTATGCATGTTCAATTTCTCTCCAAGACTCGGATGAGGAGAAGATCCATGTCAATGAATGCACTTTAGAGGTGTTGCTAGGCATATTTTTAAACTTTGACAAGAGCCAGGCTCGCTGTTGGACCCTGCTTCAGGTCTCTACGCCAAGCTAAACATGTCCTGGCACCGGCTCCACACTTGAGCACAGACGTGAACGCGATATCAACCTTCTCATCTGACTCGCAGCAGGAAAGTGTGTGAAAAATGAATGTGCACCTCCCCAAATGTCAAACCATTTCTTCCGACTCGGGTGACTCCAAGTGGTAGCATCGATACAGACACATCGGCAAATTGCAATGCCGTCACCTCCCTCAGCCACCCGTTCAGGTACCGCAGCCGAGCAGGTCAGCGGGCAGCAGTTAAAGACCGGAGTTGTACTGTGTGTGTGTGTAAGTGTCTGAATATGAAGCAGAGCATTGCTGAAAAGGTTATGTATGCTCACTGAACCGAGCCGGCGAGTTAAGTCAGAAAAAATTAAGCCTTTTTGAAAATTACACCTCATTTTGTCACCCTGTTAAATGTGAAAAGGTTGTAAATGGTCACCGAGCATTTATTTTCACTTCATCATCATTACTTTTTGGTAGTTCCTCAACAAAAGGCAGGATGAGGTGAAATCATTTTAGTCCTCGCCTGCTGCCATGAAGCAGAAGTTTGAAAGTTTAATTCCAAAAAAACAAAAATTTGCTTTGTGTTCAGGAGAAAATACACCTTGGGGTCATTGTTCAGCTTTTAAAACTTCCAAATTAAATATTATTATTTATACAGCTAACAGGGCTGGTGCTCTTCAGTCAGCTGCGCTGGCATGAGAGTTCATATATTTCAAACGGTGAATCTCATTTTGGATGAACTCTCTTTTGAAAAGTTCATGAAAGGACATCTGGGCAGAGACGCTCGTGACAGATTTACACAATGCTCGGGAACTTGGAACCGAAAGAAAGAAAGAAAGAAAGAAAGAAAGAAAAGACCGTAGACATTTCAGCTGGGGCTTACTTTGTCTTCTGTCGACGACAGCTGCGCTTGGGGGCTTTTTATTTTTATTTACGTTCTCTTTACAACATATTATACAGAGTCATCAAAAGTGGTTAGTGCTCTGGAATTATCACAAGCATTAAAATAAATGTAAAAAAATGTAAGAAGCTCCAGTCTTTTCAAATAAAGGACGGGTTATTGCGCAACTATGACTAATACAGTTCATAATACATACAAAACATCTTTTTAAAAGGCATTTTAATGCTGTCTGTCTTATGTCAGGTGTCTGTGTGGCTTTGCGGAAAAAGAAGAAAACATTCTAACTAATCCATTTGACTGGATAGTTAAACAGCGACTAGTGAAACAGATCCAGTTATAAAGATGTGGATTTTAGCACCTCCATTCCAGTTATGAATTTAAAAGGAACATTCAAGTCTACTATCCACCCTGCATATCAAGCACGCAGATCGCAATCCATCTTTGGCTCAGGGTTGGGGAAGGAGCACCTTTAAAAGAACGCTCTGGGGGAAGAGCAGGCTCTATCTGTTGTGATACATATGGATTTTTGGCTTGGCTTAACACGCCAGATAAGTCTCTTCCTCCACAGCTTTCTCCCACAGCAAACACCTTCCTCCCCTTGTTTTTTTTTTTCCTCTCTCTCCCCAGCCACATCTCGCTGAATCTGAGGCTAACCGAACCCTTATCCACCCCTCATCTCCTCTCCTGACACCGCGCGACAACCTCGATTTCCCTTCGTCTCGGAATAAAACGTGCACCGTGGAGACAGCCACACAGTACCTTCAATAACACACAAGGTCAGAAATATAATGACATATTCCATCGAATACAATTACATTTCTCCCCTGCCTCGATAAACATCTTCTTACATGTGCACACATGTAAAAAAATGCCACAGAAAACATTATTTGCTTTACTTAGGGTGACATACTGTTTGTTTTTTTGCTATATATCAAATCTAATTTTTAACAAGACACACATATACATAAAACACGCGTCGGATTTGCGACCGGAAGAGAGCTAGCTAGATTATAAGTTTCTGTTTGGCGTCTTCAGTGACAACTAAAGGCGGATTTCTGGCCATGTGTTTCCTTCCTTTGCCGGTTGGGGGCAGAGGAGAGCATTTTGGCGTTCGAACCAGCAGAAAAAAAGACAGTGAGGGGTCGGAGGAGGAAGGAGGGAAGGCGGGCTGGGAAGGGGACATGCCATTGGGGGGGAGGTGGCTTTTTTTTTTTTTTTTTGTCGTTTGAAGGGCAAACGAGAGGGCGTTCGTCGATCATTGGGCAAGACCGAGGGAGGGGAGAGAGATGTCTGTCTCCAAGTTTGAGAAAGAGAAGAAGAAGGACGAGAAGGAGAAGGAAGGACAGAAGAGAGAGCAGAGAGGAGCAGAGCATTGAGCTGTAGGCCTGGCGGTCAGATAAGGAGAGGCTTAAAGAGTGGAGTGGATTGTGTACAGGCCTTTTTCTGGGTGGGGGAATAATGCAGTGCAGAGTCACTAGACGACAGGAAGAGGAAGAGATAATGAAAGCCAAAGACGTGAGGACAGAGAGAGAGAGACCGAATCAGGGCTTTGTAAGGGTGGAGATGAATCCCAAGATGGGATGGCAGGCAGAGATGAATAACAGGAGGAGTGAAGACAGCAGAGGAGGCAGGGAGGGAGAGTGGAAGATGCAGAGAGAGATATCTCATTACCAGCACGTGCTGAAATAATTAGCCCTGGGTTGGCGAGGAGAAACGTGAGGGGCGGATTAACCGGACCTAAAATAACTCTTGAGAGCACGGAAGCTGCACCTTCTTCCCGGTAAGCCCCTTGTGTCGGACTCCTGAGAGCGTCCGCCAGCCCTCGTGGGGGCCGTGACGTCATTCCAGGTTGTCAGTCGCCGGCCGTCGAAGTCAACAGCGGACAGCCTCGTGCAGCAGGCTTCCCCCCCAACCCCTCCAAACCTTCCCCCTGTTGGCTGAAAAATGTGCAGCTGTTACAGTAAGCCTGTACGCTCTTATAGGGCCAGAAATAGCCCCCCTTTAGCCAGGGCAGGGACACAGCGACAACCTCCATTAGCTCAAATGTGAGAGGATTGAATCACCCCGAGCTCGAGGGCTTGAACCTCTATCTACGCCGGCTGAGAGCAGGAATCATATTTCTCTCCCACTATCACTCTCCTCTCCTTCTCTGTCTCTCTTTTTCTCTATCTGAAGTCCAGAGTGCACTCACAGCTCCGCTCAGTGTGTGTGATTGAGTCGTAAACATTAAAGGGGGGAAGATTCAAGGGACTCTAAACACAGAGAGATGTCTTTCGGGTTCCTCTTAAGGATGTTATGATCGTAGTTAGGCCTTAAACAGTTTTACAGTTTGCCCAATGAGCGCATACAGGGTCCGCGATGAGACGCCGTAAAAATTATTTGACACTGTTGCCACTGATATAGTAGGACTATTCTTACAGCCAGTGCTGTCTTGAAAGAGTAGAGATAATGGGAAACAATGGGGGTTGCATCAGGCTGGGCAGAAAAGGAGGGAGCAGACTAGAGGAGTGGAGGCAGTCATGGAGAAGTCAGACCTTTATCTACAAGAGAGAGAGAAAGGAAAGAAAGAAAAGAAGGGAGAGGGAAGTGAGAAGAAGAGAAACAGGATAGAGCAGTTAGCATATAAATCACTTTTGTAATTTGAATTAACAAGAAAGTCAAGAAATTCACAGTGAAAGAGGAAGAAATGGGAGATGAGAGGAAAGAGAATGAAGATCAGCGCGAGGGGACAAAGTTAGAGTTTGACACGGCGCCGCCGTAAAAATAAAAAAAGAAAAAGAAAAGAAAGCAAATTGGCTTGTCCCCGCAGCTTGGGAGTCTTGATGCGTATCGGACGCACTTCGAGAAAGCTTTTTCGGTGGATAGGATCACAATGAAAGGAACCAGAAAGGCAAAACCCGGGGAGCAGCTTTTTAGATTTTGTTATCAAACCCAGCCGTCTTTGGGTCTCGCTTCAAATGGCATATCTTATGACCTGACAAAAGTAGTCGGGGTGCTGGCTGGTGTAAGAGATTATCACGACATCTTAGATCTCGGCCCATATAGCTGCGTCTACAGTCATCAGCCTGTGACAAGAACAGATATGATTTGACTCATTTATTCGGGGGGACTCAGGTTGGCGTTGTGGTTTGTGGTTTAACACTCCTGCTGTGGATTTCCCCCCTCCACCTCCCCCTCTCTTGGCCTCCCCCCCTTGCCTCCCTATTGGTTTGTTACTTGAAGGTGAGCTGGTCGGCGAGCTGGGAGAGGAAGCCAAGCGGTTTGGACCTCCTTGCCTCTCCCCCACCACCGGGCCTCTCCTCCCCGTTTCTGCGGGCCAGCTCCAGCTCGATGGTCATCAGCACCCGGCCCGAGCCATCCTCCCCTCCTCCCACCACCTTCTCTGTCTTTCTAACTATGGTTCGCTGTTGCTGCTTGGGCTGGGCCTTCGCCACCGCTTGGCGCACGGGCTGGAGCAGCCTGCCGGCGAGCCCGCCCCAGCCCCTCCCCGTATCCTATTTCTTATCCTTGCGTGACTCCTTCTTCTTTTCCGAGGCGGCCGCCTTCACCTTGGAGGGGTCGGCGGGAGGCACGGGGCCCTGTGGGGGAGGAGGGAGAGGGGGTCGGGGGGAGAACAGGGGAGGAGAGTCACTTCAGGAGGAAAGGAGCGTGAGGGAGATAGAGAAAGAGAGAGAGGGAGCGAGAGGGGGGGACGGGGCGAGGAAGGAAGGGTGAGATGGGCACGTTAGAGATGAGAGGATGAGAGATGAGGTTAGCAGGACGGGCGGAGCTGTGTGAAGAGGAGAGAAATAAACATTTAGGAGGAAGAGGTGAGAGTCAGACATACAGAGAGACAGACAGACGGGGGAGGGATGGAGGTAGAGAGACAGTCCTTTTAAGGGAGGGGGTAGCAAGTGAGGGGGGGCGGTGTCCAGAGCTGTAAGGGGGTGACAAAACAGGTAACCATGCGTTAGGATGGGACACAGTGGCAGGCAGGCTCCATACACCTGTGACAACTGAGAGACAATTGATCAATAACACACACTCATGCAGTACACACACACACACACAATGTAGCAGATTGGGCTCTGAGTATCGTGGAGAGGTTTCGCTGAGCTAAGTGTTAATTTAGCAACTTGTAGATAAAAACGCTGAAAACTGGGAACACGCTTTGCCTGTTTTGGAGATGTCTAGGTTAGATTGTCTCAGTTTGAACTGCACAATAATATAAAGCCGCGCTGAAACAATAGGTATGTGTAACTGAGATCATTTAACAGCACACATAAAAACCCCATAACCTCATTTGAATTATTCAAATTTAGCCCTTTCCCCACGTCTGAAATAAATCGCTCTCGCTTGCAAGTTTATTTTTTAACCTCAGATTTGGTGTCATACTAATGATGATGTTATTGTTATTCAAATTCTGTTTGTTTGTTGTTTTGTAATTGTTTCTCTGCTTCTTGTGTTTTTGCTGCATAAATCTTCGAAATGCATAATTTGTGAAAATGTCTCGTCAGGGCCGCGTCGGCTTTATCCTGTTGAGAACGTTTTCACCTGAGACGCTGACTGTCACCATGCACCGGGTCAAAAGGATTGTTTAAGGAGTAGCTGCTCTGTAAAGCATGATGCCCCGTTACATGAGACAGCTTTACAAATCATATAATTGGGCTGTTAAATAAATAATTAACGTTTACACGGGGGGGGGGGGTAAATAATTAGCACGTTTTGCTGCCGTCGTGGCCAGAGATGAACTTGCTTCACCGCCTTTGTGTGATATCATGTGCTTTTATCCGGCTTCCTTTTAACTAGCACTTATATAATTCATCCATTCACTCCCACTCATTCTGTATATTGTCTGTGCAGTGTCTAAAAACATCTCGAAGGAGAAATCTATAAAAAGGAAGAGGAGGGAGGAGAGGGAAAAAAGGGAAGTAAAGTGAGGCTTCACTTGAGCACAACAAATCCATCAGGAAGGACCGGACAGAGTAGAGATAAGGTCAAGGCAACACTTAACTTTACAATAGCTGTATTCCAGTGCATTAACCTGCACGTTAACCTATTGAAAAGTATCACAAGTGCACGATAATGCTCTGATGGTGCCTAATGAAACTTCACTCGCAGTGTTCATACTGTGCACTTTTAATACTCTTCCACAGGTTGAACAGGAGGCCGATGCACTACGGGCGAGGGCAGACAGAGTGAACGGTAAAGCATGCTGGATGTGGAGTTTCGGAGACGGAAATAGTTCCTCTAATACATCAAGTTAGTCAACAGTGGAAGGCACACCAGAGGCTGCTTCTACTCACTGAAGCCTCCACTAATAATACCCCACTGATTGCATTAGAACATTTATCATCTTTAATTATGCTCTGTGCAAAAGCAGCACGCCGCCTGATAAGACAGCGATCGAGGCGTACGCTGCGACTACCATCCGGCTCCACGGGGCAGCTGTGCAAGCCCATCCGGTGTCATTACCTTCGATCATACTTACATTCTCTCGTACATCATTGCATTGTTTACCATTATGCATCCCACAGCAGGCTCTAGTTTTTGGTGCACTGTATTGCAGAGCTCCCACGCTAATGACGGGGCTGCCTCGTAAACACTGCTTAGGCAGAATGCAGAACCGCCCTTGTTATGGGGGGGGGGGCTGCACACACTTCAAAGGAAATGTGGGTACAGCGGCAGAATAGAGGGGACCGGTGGGGAGGTAGACAGAGGTGGTAAGTAGCCGCGTCCCCTGCTGCATACTAAAAAAGAGACGGTGACAGGTGAGGAGGGAGATTGAGAGGTAGATGAAGAGTGAGGAGTAGTGATTTTCTGTCCAGAACCGAAGCTGATCAGAACCCACAGGACCCTGAGGAGGGGAGAAGAGAGAAACTGGAGAGGGGGTGAGCTGGTGGAGGTGGTGGTGGTGGTGCTGGTGGGAAGTGAGGGGAGAATCGACAGAGCGAGAGAGAGGGAGTAAGAAGGGAAGAGGAGAGGGGGAATTACAGACAGATAGATGCTTCTCATGGTCAGCGAGGAAGTCAAAGGCACGGGGAGGCGGGAGGGAGGAGGAGGAGGAGGAGGAGGAGGAGGAGGAGGCTTGCGACTGAGGAGAGGGAGACAGGGGACCGGATAAAAGGAATGTGAATGAGAGAACGAGGGAGGGAGGGAGTGAAGTGAAGTGGGTGAGGGCAATTGAGGGATGGAAAGAAGAATGGGTGGGTAGTGCGTGTGTGTGCGTGTGTGTGTGTGTGTGAGCTCAGATCGATACCGAGTGCACTCAATTATCATTCCAGTACAGTATGTGTGCGTTCCTGCGAGCTTTCTTATGTGTGTGGCTGCGGGGTAAACTCCTCTCCCACAACTCCACCTAATGGGGAGTAGCACACACCACAGGGTTCCTTTGTCTCTCCGTCTCACTCACTCCCCTCGTTCATTCGCTCCCTCACCCGCCCACGAGCCTTTTCTTTCCCCCCTCTTTCTTCTTTTTTTGGAGATTTGTAGTGCAAGCCCAGCAAACAGAAAAGTAACGAAGATGGCGAGGCCGATACAAAATTGTGTCGTGTCAGCAGAGCCTCCTAATAAGGGCTATTTGATCAAACAACCACTTATGAGCGCACCATAAAATCCCACGAGCCCTCCGTGTGCGGCGCAGCTTCAAGAGAGGAGCCAGAGAGAGAAATAAATAAAAATAAGGGAGTGTGAGCTCAGATGGAATAGCAGTTTTCTTCCAAAGCCAAGACTTGCAGGAGAGTAACTGTAAATGACAACATTGTCAAATATTTCAGTGTCCTTTTGGCGGCAAGTTATTTATTCATATATGCACTGTCACCCGCCGCAGGCACTTGAGAGCAACTGACTGCAGCTCAAGAGTAACCTGACAATCATACGACAGAAGAAAGGAAAGAAGAAGACAGAGGGAGGAAGAGAGAAGCTCGGGGGAAATTAGAATGAGCGCTCCCGTTTGGAGGTGGGGTGGGAAAGGGTCGGCCTTCGTTGGTGTCGCCCCCTAGCTTTGAGCCACGGGGGCGAGATCGGGCGCGCTCCCACCCGCTGGCTGAAGCCCCGCAGCCACAGCTGCTTCCTCATCTTTACATTAGCTCGTACCTGTGGCTAAATGACTCGCCGTCACGGTAACAGGTTTGATCTCCTCCCTCTGATATTTTTCATTTAAAAGATTTTCTTTTTTGATTTCATAAAAAAAAAAAACTTGTGCTCACGTCCCCTTTATTCCCATTATCAGCATTCAAGCCGTACAGTCGATTACAATACACCCCCGCAACCACCAGCCCCCACATTACCACGGAGTAATCAAACAGAAACTCGCCCCTGTGGCTTGTATTCTTTTGTGAATACAAGCCACCAAAATGTCTGATTAATCCACCACTTGAGGCTATCACACTCCCATGAGGAATACAGGAAGAAAATACCCCCAAATCCTTGGCGTGCAGCAGTGTAAAACCACTGATAACAGCCCGGACCATAATAGGCCCAGTGATTTTCATTTGACTCCCAGTGAGCGAAATCAGCAGCTCCCCGTCCATTTCGCTACTGCGAGCAAATCACAGCCTCCATTCAATACAGCAATAGCATTAGGGCCGTGACATGGCCACGGCCATTTCACAGTCGCTGGTTTGATTTTTGCCCCGTGGCTGTTTACTTGCACTGTGCTGTTTTGGCCCCCCTGCGGGAGCTGAAGGAGGGGTGAGGACCGCCAGAGAGAGAGAGAGAGGGGGAGAGAGGGAGAGAGAGAGGGAGAGGGGAGGAACAGTAAAGGCTTTAAAGCACCTCAAACGCTGAGATGGCACTACAGTTTTAACAGCTTGAACACTGTTATTAGTGTTTGCCGGGCAGCGCTTGAATGACATGTTATTTTGTTGTTGATATGTTGCTTGGAGGAGGAGGAGGAGGAGGAGGAGGTGGAGGAGGCGGAGGAGGGGGGCTAAGTGTGCAGGCATATTGGAGCTGCTTGGACTGGCATTGGGGGAATGCGATTATGAAACTGTGCCGTTATGCACTGTCATGTCGGATGTGTGCTATTGTGTGGCTGCGGTGCAACAGAATAGATGAATATCCCCTCTGACAACAGAGCCTAACAAATACTCACACGCTGAATGCTATTGTAATTTCCCCCCCAAACGGACGTCATTTTACTATTTAGCGGCTGAGTATGACAAGCAAACCAAGCTGTTGCGTTTTTGGCGTTGTCAACTGGATGTTGGCGTGTGAGGGAACGTGCGAGGAGAGGAGAAAGAGGAAGAGGAAGACGAAGAGGGGGACGAGGGGGGAGGAGAGGAAGGAACTTGCCTGTCTCTGCTGTGATCCCTCTTTCTTTTTCTTGCCATGTTTGCTGGAGGGGACAAAAGAAAGACAATGTCAGGATGTCGAATCTATCTCTCCCTCCAGTGGTCACAGGGCAGCATTGCCTGGCAGCCATCAACTTAATCTACTGTCTCAAACATAGCCCCACCCCCGGTGCTGGAGGTGTTAAGCTCTCATGAGATTGGATAGGTATGAGCAAGATGACGGATCCGTTGTCTTCATGATCTGGTGGATTATCCACTCCCCAGCCTTTAAACATCTTGCTCTGGACCCATGCAGCTCTGTTTCCAGATTAAATCTAAATGAGAGATCATTATCGGGTCTCTTTCCAGCTGACTAACTTCAAATCTAAACCTCGCACCCCAAACCAAATCAAATCATGGCAAGCCAGCTACGCCAGCTTGGCCACGCAGGTGTCGGTGCCAGGGATAGGCTCCGGCTTCAGCTCCAGTCCCTGGCACAGACACGCCTGGCAGAGCGCCGCCGGCCACAGGCCGGTCACTGACCTGACACTGAGGCTGAAGACACGGCGCGCCACCAGGAACCTCATCAGGTAGTAGATGACCACAATGAGCACCAGCAGGCCCAGCACCACCCCGATGATGGCTCCGGTGATCACGCCAGCCTGGATGGGCACTGCGGGTGGAGGAGAGGGACAGGAGTGTTATAAAGGGGAGCAGAAGAGAACGGCACAGAGGATTTGAGGATGAAAAGAAGAGAGAGAGGAGGAGGAGGAGGAGAAAAGATGTTGATGTAGGAGGGAGGAAATGGACAAAGGAGGATGGCGAAGAATAAAGCTGGAAGGAAAGGAAATGAGAGATGAAAGTAGAATACAAAAAGGGGAGCAAAGGTAAAATAAAAGGTTGAACGAAAGATGAAGAATACAAGTGCGGTGGAAGCAGGGAGGGAGATGTAGAGGAGGAGGAGAGATAAGGTAGAACAAAGGTGAGAGCAGAGAGAGTGTCGCGGAGATAGGAGACGGGGGGAGGGTGGTGGTGGTGGGGGGAGACGGTGGAAGACGATAGAAAAGGGGAAAGAACAGAGAAATGGGAAGAGAAGGCGAGGAGGAGGGGAGGAGAGAGAAGAAGTGAAAGGAGAGGCAGCGATAGCAATCTAAAATAGAGAAAGAGATAAAATTGTAATTGATTTCATTTAACGGGAGGTGTGAGGAATTCTAAACGAGGCAGAGCGCCGACCGGTCCGAACGCGGTCCTCGCTTTAGTCTGATGCGCAGCGCAAATTGAGATTAATTTCAGAGTTTGGAATGATTATAACAACAATTGAGAACAGTTGGTTTCTGACTGAAAAAATTCCCCCAAAATATGCCATATGGGCTCAGCGGAAAGCTAATGAGCATGCACAGATGTAAGACAATGCAGGAGTTAGACTTTACATGCTGGGGAATTTGATTTCGCAGAGAAAGGTTGGTTTAGAAACCTGCGCACCCCCCCACCTCTCTCCCATCTCACCCTTCTCAAAGACCAGCAGGCGGACGCTGGAGGGCCGGCCCACTATGTCAGGTGGGTTCTTGGCATCGCAGGTGAAGGTGCCGTTGTCGCTGAAATCCAGGTTCTTGATCAGGATGGAGCCATCACGACGGCTGGGGTTCCCCACAAACTCCACACGGTCCCTGAATGGTCCCTTGTTGTCGACATAGGCGGCACCACCAGTGTAGTGGAAGATCTGCGCACCAACGGACAAACAAAAAAACAGTCAGATGCTGCGCTTGCTCTTGAGTCATTATGGTGACACCACACGCATAGAGAAGTACAATGTCCTCTCTTGTCTTTTACAGAAGGATTTCGCAGTGGTTGAATAGCTTTTTTGTGGAGGCTCGTTCATTGTTGCGCCCCGTTTTAGGCACGAACAGCATGATGGCAAATCTGTCTGCTCTAGTCCAACAAGTTGGGCTAGGTTTGTCATACAAATACCAAAGATTGAAATCAAATCTGCTCTTATTCGTAATCCTGTTTACTTGTTCTTTGATCACATGGCAGATTCAAACCTATAAAGTTGTCGTAGTTAGCAAACAGATGCTTATTTAAGTCACAGACGCTGGGCAAAATTGGGATTTCTCTTAACCTGGCAAACGTTTTTTAGCTGCTAAATGCTGCACTAGATTCAACTGTTGGCTTCTTTTTTTATTGCCGTTATCATTTTTAGTCTTTTTTAGATCGCGGCTGTGGTGTATATAGGTTGTAATTGAATCTGGGTCGCCGTGGTAAAGATCCAGCCTTAATAAATGGGGTGCATGCTCCACCAGGTGAGCTATCAGGGCGCCCCGACCTGCTAGTTTCTATTTTTCTTTTTTCCTTTTAGCGTACTGGGTGATGTTTCACAGTGAGAGCACAAAGAGTGAATCAAGTCACCAAAACAATGAGCTGAAAGGCACTAAAAGGCACTCTCACTTAGAGCTGAGGAGTCGGATAATAATAACTCATTTGTTAATGCAAAATATTGAGAGAGCAGCTTATTTATTTATTTTAAGTTCTTGTGTGCAGACATCGTATTTTGAACTTTGGACCTTTTTTTTCTTTTGATGGAATAAAAAAAAACATTTGTTAGATTTTACAGAAATTGTAGCAGCACTATTGTTGACATAAACGTCCTCTAAAATCGCAGATGACAGCCAGACTAAAAGCTAATTGATTTTGGAGGAGGCCTAAGCGCGGGGAAGCGCCGATGCCCTAGACTCAAGGTCAAGGTCATATTTGGTTGATATAGGCGGTAAACAATTAATTTAAATTCCCAACACACGTCTGACGCTTTGAGGCCAAATGAAAGTCACCCATGAATATCACACACCGCCTTTTTTACATCACATAAACATGTCAGAAACCAAATACGACATCTTTAAAAAGGACAAATGCACCATGAAAAGATACAGACGTATGAAATGTGTCCAAGCGGGCCAAAGACAGAGAGAGAGGGGAAATAAATCTAGTTTCAAAGTGAGGGCACGGCAGGAGACGGATGAAAGCAAAGGAGGTGAGGATAGGAGATAATGAGAGAGGAGGGGAGGGACAAAGGAGGCAGGGCTGGGGAGGAGGAGATTAAGGGAGGTGGACAGAGGGAAGCGCAGTCAGGACGGGGAGATAGAGAGATTAGAGAGATGGCAGGACGATAAAGGCAGGGAGAGTGAAATTAAAGATCAGGAGGCAGGTGAGGCAGCAAGGAGCTGTAGGAAGATTAGGAGGGAAAGTTTCTGGTCGCTTGTTGTTTCTTTCCTTTTAAGTTAATACATGAACGCTGATGTTTTAGATGTTCACACAGTCTCAACCTGGATTTGTTTTTGATGAAATTCAGTGAGAGTGCTCAGAAATCCATGCATCTGTGCATCCTGTATTCATGTTTAAATCCTTGAGACATTAAAGCTGCACACACCAAGACCGCAAGTGCTGTCAGATTAATCAGATAGCTTGTTTTTTGGAATAATTTCAAGGACTTCTCTACCCACAAATCATGTCTCGTGACATCCATGACATCAATACACCGCCCCCCGACTCCCCACTGACAACTCCTCTTCATGCCCGGTAGGGGTGGAGAAGTCTTTTTGGCAGAAGATGTAGCCATTGATGGCAAATCTACATTTCTGTTTCTGCAAAAGACTTTTGTATTTCCTTCTTAAATATTCATTTGTATCTTTGAATGTGAAAAAAAAGGTCAACTTCAAGAAGGAAAGCTGCTGGATGCTCAACACCATCTTCAAAAAACGAGTTGCTAACTTTGTCTGTCTGCTGTTTGGTGCCGGACACGCTGAGTTTATCAGAGCTTTTACTAAAACAGCTGCTGCTACAGTCGAAAACGACACAGATGAGAGCTGTAAAACCAAAACAAGGTGCATAAAAATTAACTTTCTGTAGAGCTTACATTAAGTGTGTTCCGCCACAGTCTCATGGAGTGCAGCTTTAGTGACTTTGTTGTAGAGATTTACTGATTTGTGACAGTAGACTGTCTGGTAATTTGACATAACAGCACATCAGATGTTAGTACACCTGCCAAGCACCACATATCAGTATTTACACACAGTACAGTGTGTGTGTGTGTGTGTGTGCATTACAGAGATGCTGTCCCGGGACCCATCAGGCCTGTATGTCCAGGAGAAGGTGACGTCCTCAGAAGTCCAACGCCAGGAGAAAAAGGAACAGGACAGCCGGATGTCGGAGCCGACCAGGGCGTGGCGCTCCCAGCCGGTGTAAATCACTATGCCCTGGGTCTGCTCAGGTACTGGGAGACACAAAAGAAGATACAGTTAACACACCACCACAAGATTAAAATACTGTATTCAATGTGTTTTTGGTTTAATATCACCTATCACTACGTGGTCTGACTACCTGTTGTGGTAGAAAATGGTCAGAATATCAACCTGTGTACTCGAGTCGACATAAAAATGCACTTATCTGCAAAATACTCATCAACATACGCCCCTGTTTGTTATATTTTAATGTAAATAAGCCGCATTGACTTTCTTAAGTCTTAAATCAGTAAATTAAATCCAAAATACTTAAATATGCACGTCTGATAAAATGCACATTTAGTGTCAGATCCACCATTGATTCAGTCGAGCAGTCAGTAAATATTTGGACCATTACTGGAATATGGGTGCCAGTCTTTAAAAGTCAAAGGCGAACATCATTTTCTCCTTAATATGGATTATGTTGGTTTAATCATGTGCACTGTTAATGCCTGAATAATATTTAATGATCGATGTTAATTTGGTTTTGGCTGCAAAATCAATAATTTACTTCCCTGGAAAATGCACTCAGCATCTCAAACAACCACCGCAGTCCCTGCGAGGCGCGAACCCCTGCCACTCCGGCATTAGCCGGCACGGCGTTGTTGTTTTGTATAGAACAGTTTCACTTACATCGTGTGAAAGGGGCCACCGAGAGTCAGAGCATTCACACAGCCACATTCACATTAATGCTTAAGCCGTCTGCCTCCTTTAGCGCCCGGAGAATAAAGTTCACAGCTTTCACTTGCGAGCGCCCTTGAGCTGAATGCCGTTAGTGTGCAGCCGGCCCCCGCAAAACTTGTCAATGAAATCACGGCTGACGTTTTTTTAATTAAAATTCTGACAAAAACTGCAAATATCTGACAGGAAGGGGAGCGGAGAAAGCAACCTGAAGAAAGAAAGAAAAAAAACTCCTGCCAGCCTTCAGTTTAAAAGTCATAACATTAGTCCTTTTTAATCTCAGAGACACCTGTTTCAGAAGAGGAGCACAGGTCCTCTTAGAAAGCATTTATGATAATGCAGCTCAGGACGAACAATATCCTCTGCAGGGCTTCTAATGGCTTCCACTTAAATCAATAAGTAAATATTAAGATATTAATTAAAATGCTTTGAGTTAAGTATTAAGCCAGTGAAGAGGGAGATATTACATTTCCCTGAAAGATCAATTCATTCTCTGCTAAGCCTATTGACCCTTTTTTATTATCAGCAGCTCAATCGGTTTTCGGCTGAAGCACCGAAGAAGAAAACACAGAAAAGGACCTCCATCATTATCCGTGTTTAACCTTTAACCCCACATCAGTGCAGAGACGATTTCTGCGTCTTCACTTGTTGAAATTCAAATTTGAGCTTCATCAACATAAAATAATAATAAAAAAAAACTTTATTAGTTTAAAGAGCCACTCTGTCTTTTTTTTTTTTACCTATTCCCAGGAGGACGACCGACGCCAGCGCCAAAAACGTCAGCATGGCTTCTTACGGAGCTGCTCCCAACAAGACTGATGCGGCCGCGGAACCCTGACAGGAGTCGGTCGAAGGAAGAGAGTCCCACTCTGGAGGGAGCGTGAGTGGAAGGAGGAAAAAAGAAAGGAAGACAGTGGAGGGGTGCAGAGGGCTTCAAAACACGACAACAACAGAAAACCCACTGTCCCTTGGTTTATACCCAACCACACCCCTCGCGCCCAGGCCTCGGCCCGGCCCCATCCCTCCTATCCGCACACACACCTCCCACCCCCTGGTGTCGTTTCTCTCCGTTTCATCCCTCCTTGAAACAAATCACGCGTGTTATCATCTGAAGTGGAAGGCACCTGTGCCTGTACAGTAGCTGGTTGGATTAATTGGGTAAACAATGGGCAACTTGGGGCGAATTTGCAAACACTGTGCAGCTTTACGCCGTGATGAATGTAATGCGTGTTAGATTACACCCTCACTGCGATCTGATTGAGTTGAGAGGGAATGCTAATCAACACTTGGCATGAAGGCGCGAGCGAGAGGGTGTGTGACAGGGAATCATGACCATCTGCAGACGCTCTATATGTGATCACTGCTCACATGTAAATATGACATGGGGATTGGTGGGAGGCTGTCTCGGCTTGTGTCTGTCTGTTTACAGTGAAAGGGGGGAGTGGGGGGTGAAGGAGATCCTGCTGCGAGGTCATTCCAGTGCTCTCTCCTCCGTCCCCATGCCTCACCCCTCTTTCTCCTCTCCGTGGACTTTCACCGGGTCTGAGGCCAGCGGCCCAAACAAAGCCCCGTCTCTTTGCTCTCTGTCCTCCCTCTCTCCAGATTCCTGTCGTTTGCTGACGTCTAGCACTTGGAGACAATGGAGAGAGAGGGGGACAGGGGCTGACTGGTGTTTGCCCATCTGTCAATGGCGCTTTCTTCCTCTCCGACCTCTCCCTTTCTTTCTCCCAGCCTCGTTTTCCCCTGCCGCCGAGACAAAGCTGCGTATTCAAAGCCGCGCGCCCACTCCTCGCTTTTTCCAGTAACACAGACAGCCAGAGTGTGGGGAGAGACCTACTATATATAGATGGGTTGATATGAGGACAAGACGAGATGCACAGACGTGAGATTATGACAGCGGCAGACATGGGGAGAAAATGAGAAAAATGCCGGCGGTGTGAACGAGCGGACACGCTGGAGAGGAATTTCTGCAAAAAAGCCTCATTCTATCATTTTGTCACATGTCATAAATATGCATCCATTTAGCCGCTGGCATAGTGAGAGTGAACACACAAACAAATTAATGGTCTGCGGTACTCCAGCAGCTTCAGCAAACACACAAGCTGGATTCATTTATTCCCAACATGAAGTGTAAACCATATCAGTCATAATTTGTCTCCTCCTGCCCCCCCCCCCCCCGGGAAGGTGTATATGATGAGGAGGCACTCGACGAAGATGTCCACTTTCATCGAGCCTACTTATCCTGCTCCCCTATGCGAACATCTCCCTTGCGAGGGGGCTCTTGGCTGAGACAGCAGCAGAGCTTTTAGCGACAGATCGACTTTTGCTTACATGTGAGACCGCGGCATAAATTCTTGCCACTTGTGGTAAATCGCAACCACTCATTCATCTTAACACCTCAAATACCCCGCTGACGGATCAGCCGAACAAAATGGACCATCTGCCAACTTGTTGGCGCCCATCAACTGTCTAAGCTTTGGCTTGAATGTCTAAATCGCGACATCCTTAACAATTATGGCAGATCCTGCCTTCAGGCCTCAGAGAAACAGGGGGATTCTTTATGAGCCTGGCAGGTGCAGAATGTGGCAAGCGCCCAAACTCGTCAGCACCGAGTGACGGTAGCGGCGGCAGTGGCTGGGCTTGGCAGGGAGGAAACTGTGTCACATATAGAGGCGAAGGCCTCCCATTCCTTCAAGCTGGCAGTGGTATAGCACACTAATGCAGGAGAGGAAGAGCTTATCTGCAGCGACGGGGTGGTAGAGGAGACGGGGAGAGAGAAGAGGTACCAGCGAGAACCAGAGAGAGAAAACTCGATCTGTAGAGCCATTTAGAGAATTTCTCTAAATTATACATGAGTCCTCAGCTGCATTTTAGTGATATTGAGGTGGACAAGGCTTCATATCAATTGGTGTTATTAGAGATGACTGAATACGCAAAGTACCTCAGGCTTGAGCCACAGTGTGAATGAAACCATCTCAGCTGTCTGCCTGTGTAACTCATCAAGCTCGTTTTCACGGGGTGGAGGCAGCGGTCTCAGTTGCATTCGGTGAGGGCATGTTATTAGGACACCCGTAGAAATTTACAGAGCATATTTTCTTGTGGTATTGTAATTTTCTTTGACGTAGAATTACTTCCAACGGGACGAGGGAAAAAAAAAACATACGGAGCACGCATTCAGAAGACCAGGGATAATCACAGTCTGGGAAAGCGTCCCGAGCTGGAGACGTTAGGGGCTCTTGTCAACTCTATCCATGACTAATTTTTCCTGCAATGTTGAGTATGTTTGTCACAGCTCCGAGTGCAGCCCTGATCACAAGGCGGGCTGGCAGATGTGCAGAATGTCTTTTTTTTTGGAGGGCCTCTGTGAATGGAGGCCGTCTTTGAGATGGTTTCTTGCTGGTCAAGACGAGGGGTGAAAAAAACAGAAGAGACACAGCACAGAGGCTGGTTCACACGAAGGTCATAAGACTAATGACTGTCAACAATGAACCAATGGAGTGCACTGCAGTCTTACCCCCTTAAGCACAAGCCTCTCAGTGTGGGCCAAAGCGAAGCACCGACAAGTGGGGTGGGGGGGGGGGCAACAACCACCATCATAAACCAATCATAAAGTGGTCTCATAAACGACTAGATCGGCTCAGTTTTTTTGCTGCAGGCGTGGGATAATCAAGCGAAACATTTCCATAACCAAATAAGGGAAATGAGCCGTGGCGAGCAATTGGCCAGAAAACTGTCAAAAGTTGAGGCCAGGAGGCAGGATTAAACACAAATACAGCAGCGAGAGGGTTTCTGAGACGACGCGGGTTCAAAGTCCGTAAACTAAACACGCCACAATAAATGTGACAGCGTCTTTGTGCGTTTGCTATATTGAGCATTTAAAGCGGCTCTCGTAGCCATCTGTGGCCGCTTCAGTGCAAAAAATGAAAAAACTGTGCAAAGGGTGAGAAACGTTGGGAGTGATGGATGTTGAAATCGATGGGTGACAGATTTTGGTGGTTTGGTGACGTCACAGAGCAAAGACGAGGGTCAACAAATCACACACGACCAGCGTCGGCTCCATTTTCTCCTGCCCGCGATGGTTTGTTGATGGTTTGTTTCCCTCTCAGTCCTGGCTTTAACCAAACCTGTGATCTTTCCAAGTTGTTTACCTGCCATGCTAGCAGCAGGGCTCTGGATGATGGCAGTGCAGGTCTGTTGTTCAGGTCAGTCCATCACTTTAAAAATGAAAAATCACAACAGCCCCAAGAAAGAAAGAAAAAAAACACAATACTGGTGATCCCTGGACTTTCCACCAAGCTACACCAGCCGGTCAGTAAATTTCAGTTTGTCCAATATTTTGCCTGCAAAGCTGAACTTTGTTTTGTGCCAATTACCAAATGACAATTCCTTACTTTGTATTTATCCCTATCCCTTTATGATATATTGGCCATTTTGTATTGTGCATCTTATTAATAACTGTGTAACACCTGCAGGTTAGACTGTCCTCAGAGTAAAGGTGCTGCAGCTGCCCGGATCTGGTGCAGCTTGCATGACACATATAAATCTTGCCTTCTTCCTTGTTTTTTTAAGAGTTGAGCACTACTGTTAACATTTTCATCGTCTTCGTGCATCCATTCTAAAAAGCAAAGAGCGGAGAACAAAAACATTTATTCTGAATCACATCTGGAGTCAGCCAACCCGAGAGCGACCTACACCGCTGTCCCTGTTCAGCCTCACGGAGCAGCTAGAACAGCTGCAGACTCTTGATCGCCTTTACCTCAACCAATCCTTAACCACAGGAGAGTCAGACAAAACTTTATTTTTTTTTTTGCGATGGCGAGTTGAAACGGTTTTTGAAGGCACTGACGTGATGCCCTCCCAAACAGAGGCTGCTGGAGAGGGCATTTATAAACGCCGTATCTTCTCATTAAACTTTGAGGACTTGTCGGCACAGTCGCGCACAGCTCGTGCTGGTTAAACCGAGCTGATGAAGTGCCCTGATGAGTCACGCAGCGCATACAATTCTGTACTGTCTCTTATGTTGAGGACCTAATACCGCGTTCGAGTGGAGACTGGAGGACGAGGCGAAAAAAAAAAATCATATAAAGGGCCCAAAAAAAGAGGGGGCCTGACATCATCAAATCCGAAAGGTTACTGGCCAACGCTCGGCGCTCCTGCTCAAGAAAAACACTATTGATATTCCGTGGGTTCGGCGGGGACAATGGCATGGCCTGTCCCTCCCTCTCTCCCTCATAGCCTGGCATGGCCGAGATGTCACAGAGAGCACCAAACAAATGGATGGAGGGATAGAAAGGGATGGAGGGAGGAGGAGGAGGAGGAGAACAAACACATTGTTCTCGGGGTGGAGAAAGGAGTATTGTGAAAAAGACAGATAGCTTATGTGGTAGAGCGGGGTGGGGGAAGAGAGAGGGGCGCAGAAGGACAGAGAAAGGTGAAACCTGGCTTTTTTTTTTATAGATGCCCCCCTTTTTTTTTTTTCTTCTGAGTTCGAGGTAATCCATAACCCTGCTTTAGGGGACACTTCCTTAAAACTTTAAAGAGGAACACAGCAGGGACAGTTTCAGCACAGAACATTCATCTTCAGCTTGCCTTTCATCTGTCACGTCGCCAGAAATCAGTTCTGGGTTGGATTTTTTTTCCCGAAAGCCCAGAGACTCCTTAACATGTAGCAGAACGCAGATCCACCCAGGCGCTGGAGCAGGTAAAGGTTTGCAAACTGCAGCTTCCCCTGCGGGACCCCGGTGTGAACGGGTGACTTGATGTGAACTAACAGCACAGCTGTTTGAACATGGGCTAGGACCCTCGGTGGAGATGGAGGATGCTGTGCCGCAATGCCCTGCAGGCGTGTGATGTGCACCAGCTGCCCTCCTCGGTAAACATCAGTGACACATATACAGCCGCACACACACATGCAGTTAACCAGGTACGCGACAAAGAGACGATAAAAGCAACCTTGTGCACAAAAGAAGACACAGATACAGAAACGTCTCGGCGTGCCGGGTATTAACACTCCATACAATTATCCACAAAGACTTTCATGCTTCCTCTACACAATCACGTACACAAATTAGGCAGAGACAACGCTCAGCCGCAGTCAACCTTCACAGTAATTCACAATAAAAGGAGGGGATCATACAGCACACACGCACACACACACAGACGCACAATATGGAATTGAATTCATTACATATTTGCATTTTCAATATTTCATGCTCTGTTGCCTGTTTGATTTCCATTAGGGCCCCTTTCCCATCCCTCACACTTTGCTTGTTTCAAGCCCACTTCTAAAAAGGCAGCAGCACAGCTGACAACTGCCATTTGAAATTCAGATTTTAGTCACGCCAGCAAATCCCACGATCCTGTTTTTAAAAAAAAAAAAAAAAACGAGACAATGTGATTTGATGATGATGATGATGATATTCAAGATGAGTGTCACATGTGCCCCAAAGTAGCACAGAGGAGATATTTAAAGACCAAACGGGGGGAGAAGAAACCAAACAAACCCTTCACATGGAAGTGAATGAACGCTGATGAAAGAATAAGAGTATGGTGCAGACAAACAACAGAGGCAGACAAAAAAGGGATTTTTTTTTTTTTCGGAGCAATTTCCATGATTATTCTACCACAATGGTGTCCTTCTCAAACTCCCCTTCAGCAGACACAGGACACAGCCCACACACACAAATAATAGGCAAACCACCAGACGTGCAGTATGCATACTTGCATAGAGGCAGCATAACAAATAGTGATCTCAAAAGCTCTCCAGTATACAAAATACAAGCCGGGGCTGCATGTGAAGACAGTGACAACAGTATGCCACATGCAGTGAGTCACCACACTGTATAAGATGTAAAAAAGACAATGCACGCCTTCCTAAAGCAGGAGAAATGCCGCTCTACCAACGCTCGCAGTTCATTTCCTGCCTCTCCTTATGTTAATTTTCACACGCAGGTCTTGACCTGATCTATACGAAGAGTCCCGAGATGACTTCTGTTGTGATTTGGCTCTACATGAATACAACTGTAACCGTTCAGCTTCAACTTCCTGCTGCTGAACTGGAGCAATGCATCAGGGGTCACCTTGAGAAACAAGAGCAACAGCTTACGGGCACGTCAGCAGATGTGAGGCTAAACGCTGAAGTCGGCGTGTTAATAATGAATCAAGCGGCAACATCTGTGTCTGGGAAATGAAGCCAATGTGCAGGAAAAACTGCAGTTCCACGAGTGGCCACTTGAGGCTGGTCTAAAGAAGTGAGTCAGTCTCCATAAGTCCCCATGTTAAAAACTTCACAGCAGAAATAAACATGTTTACAGCCTGGTACAAAAACTGTTTTGGTCTCTGTAGCTAATTTCCCCGTTCATGACAACTGTACTGAGGGTGAATTTATACACAGTTCACCTGTTCAGGTTATGTTAAGGATTAAATTATGCAGGATTAAGAGCGTGATTGACAGGTAGGTGCTGGTACAGATGGTTTGTTTGGGCTCCCAGGTGTCATCGGCTCCCCTCAGGTCCACTGATCGTCCACGTATTGTCGTTTTTTTAGTTGACCCGGGAGCGGCGCACATTTTAAGCTGTTCATGTGTTCATACAGTCACTTTAATGATGAGTGTTTTGATGATTATGTGCAGCTGGGGTTGATGGGAACGTCATTAAATCAAATTTAAACTCGGGTCTGATGATGTCGAGGGATCAGCAAAGCCAAGTTCATTCTAACTTTCAACAGTCGTCAAGTGATTTCACTCGGAATCAAACATCAGTTTCACGACTCGGGGGAAATTCAGGTGTCACCAAAGTCGGCACGATTCATCCCCAACTTCACGGCAATTGAAGCGGTTGTTGTCGAGATCAAACATTAGCATCAATGGAGCCAAAATCGGTAAGCACCACTGCTAAGACACTCAGCAGTGCCACGTGAGCCCAACAGTTTGTTTTCAAAGCGGCTCCGCTGCCCTTTCCGTGATGATACGCACCTCGCACTCTCAAGCAGCCAGTGGCTGTGTGCGCCAGTGTCACCCAATCATTTCCTCCACAGTCACTCTACTTTGCATTTAATGCGATTCAGAGTTTGCTTTCGGCTCTCAGAGACAAAAAGGCACAAACACATCGCTAAGCGCCAAGTGGTCCAATCTCCATCACAAGCACCCCTCACATCCTCTCACACGGCGTCACTATGCAGAAACTCTCAAAATCCTCTTTCCTCATGTAATAACCCGTCCGTCCTTGGCTCTCAAGCCCCCCCCTTCCACTACACACACACACACACACCTCCAACAGTCTCTGATTGATTCAGGCTGGACAGTTAGTGGATTTCCATCATCTAATGCAAGCTGTGAGTGCTTCTCTTTTGTCCTGCTGTTTGAGCAACTGTCAGCTCCCACGTCTTTTTTGACTTCTAATAACGTCTCGGGCACACAGCGATCTCCTTGGCTTGTCCTCTTATTACCGCGCGGGCCGAATGCACTTCTTCTGTTCTGCTGCACTTGGTGGAGAAATCAGGCCAGCTCAAAGTATTGGTATGCTGCCGATATGTTCATGTTTTACTGGGCTCTTTTTTTTTGGTGCAGTGAATTTCTGATGGGGATCTATTACCAGCAGGTATTGCTGTAACTGCTGAGTCGATTCGGGTGTTTGGAATTTACTTGTGGCGAGAAGACCGTCGGGGACAGCGTCGATAAATCAATAACACAAATGACAGGATGCTTAAAATTGGCAAGGGCCTTTATTTTCATTCAACATTACAAAAAGAAAGAAGCTATTTACAATTATTATTGATATTGTCATTATTTATTATTCCCTGCTGCTGCCTCCAGACGATCAGTAGTAGTCCTCCAGGTCGACTTTCTCCCCCTGGTTCTGAATCTGCTGCTGCTTCTTGTACAAATCAGCGATCTGCAGAGAGCGGAGGAGATAGAGAGAAAGAGAGGTGTTGGGAGAGAACGAGGGAGGCGAGATGGGTTCGCATGAGAGAGCATGCACGACAGAGAGAGAGAGAGAGAGGGAGGGAGGGAGGGGAGAAGATCACGAAGTCAGGTCAGTAATATGAAGAGGAAAAGCTAAAAATAACAGTTTGATTATTCATATCCTGGGCTTTGAAGTCGGTGACTCCCAGCTGCTGACTGGGAGACAGAGGTTGTGTTCACTTGAGCTCATCAGGGTTGGGGGAGTGAGGAGGTGGAAGGCGGGACAATGAATAATGTGTGAGCAGCAGGCCCACCCAGAATCAGCAGCATCAGTACCAGTGCAGCAGGATGGCACAGCGCGGAGGAAAACAATGAAACATCACATTATTCCTCCTTCACAGGATCAAAGTAGAAGCTTCGATTCACAGCCGGAAACTTAGCGGGTCCGGCGCGGTTCAGGCTGCGCGTCTTCGGACTTCACCCTGACTTGAGTGACGCCTGCTCTCATTCAAACTGCCAGCTTTGGCTCAGAACGCGAGGAAGCCGTGTGCTGTGGTGCATCCTCGCTGATATTAACTGGCAGAAGTATCATTTAAATGCAGCTGATGTTCCAACCTGACTCCCAACTGAGCACAAATCTACAGACTGCACAGTTAACAGATGGCTGTTAATTCGAGTCAGTGAAAATCCACATTATAAATACGATCTTATAAAAGTTCCACAGATTTAGACTCCGGGGTGAAAGAGAGAAAATATCCAGGTTTTATCTGGACGTCTCTGGCTTCATAAAAACTCAACATCTTCATGCTGTTACACACGATGAGTAACACTTGCGTGATGCCCGGCCTGGGTTCGGTTGTCAGTTTGTAGATCCACGTTAACTTCTTGATTCTGCCGAGTGTGTCTTAAAAGTTTTAGGAGAGAATCAAACTTCAAAATGGTGGCCTGTGGCTTGTAAACGCGTTCACAGTCCACCGCCTGCTGGTTTTTGTCACTGATGAAACGGAAAGACTCGTTTTTTATTTTGGTTCACGGACATAAAAAACATCCTCATATTTAGTCAGACCAGAGAGGAAACGTGGCTCCGTGTCCAATGAAAGGCAGCACTGACAGTAAACAGTTTATACAGGTACAGCAATAACCATAAAATATCTGAGTCAAGGTACATTTAAGGCACTAAATTAGAGATTGATTTATTCGTGTTCAATATTATTAATTTAATTAAATAAAACCGATTCCAGGTGATCATCATCATATTTATCAGGCGATATCCCAAATCCCAATCCGTGAAGAACGTCGTTAGTCAGGGAAGGCAAAATATCTGCAATGCGATGACCACACAGGAAGTGAACTTGAGTGTCGAACAAGTTTTCGACTTGTTTTCTAGAACATTTGAGTTTTGAGTTGAGAACAACTCCGTCTGTAACTCTGAGTGCTCCCACCAAGACAAACAGCACTACTCAAATCACCACGAGGAGCTTCAACAACATTTACAGTGCAGAGCTGCAACTGAAGAGAACTTCTTCTTTTTTATTATGTGTTATTTCCATTTGGTTGATCATTTAATCGATTTAATATTTTTTAAAAGAAAAAAAAAATGCCCATCGCGACTTCGAAGAATTCAAGGTGACATCGCTTTAATCCAAAGAATGAAAAAAACAAATGAAGTTGAATTTAGAAGTTTTTTAAAAGAGGTCGATGGAGGTTTAGTCAATTCATCTTAATATTAGTCAACGAATATAAAAAATAATAATAAAACATCACTGGTAAAAATTTTGTTGAGATTAAAAAAAAAAAAAACAATTTCAGCTTCTCCAGTCTGAGTTTGTGGTTGTTTGTTTTCTAATCAGAGAAATGAATCAGCACTAGACGAGGTCTGACAGGTGAAGTCACTTTATATAAGATATACCGTATTATACAGTAACAGTGATGTGTGCATTGACTCAGAATTCAGGTTGGTGGGTCGGATCATAAATAAATCATTTGCTGGTGGGTCAGCAGGCGGGTCAAACAGAAGGACTCATTTCAGAATAAATAAAAAAAACATGATAAAATTACTGAATCTTCGTTAAAGTCTCGTCACCGTGCCGACCGCGGAGTGTGTTCACGCGCAGAGCTAACGTGCTGACTCAGACGTGAAGGTCTAACGTTGGGAGACTGGCGTGTTTGCTGTGGGACAGACGAGCGTGTGTGTTCAGGCACAGCTGACCCGCACATCTCTACTGTACGATGTAATTCACTGTTTGCTGCCTCAGTATATTACCCAGACTCCAGCGCTGAGCTCCGAGCGCTGCTTCACCTGACTGTTATAGAGCTTTGTTCACGGCGCAGTGAGAGGCCACTACATAAACTCAGCGCCTGTATAAAAGAATATTGTCCTTGCAGTGTTGTTCACCCTTGAATTTTTACAGGACACTCCTTGTGAGGTGACCATGATGAAGGTGATGCAGCGTCTCTATATGACACTCCAAGTAACATGGCCAAACAGGAATAATTGAATTCTTACTTGTTTACTGTCATTGTTATCGCACAAGGTCGACCTGCTTTGACCTCGCGGGCCTCCACACGCGCTGCACAGATAGCATTTGATGTTTTAAAACGTGTATCCGACATAATTCACACCCTGTTCACCCTCAAAGCGGACTCACCACCCCCCCAACCCAGTCTAAGTGATGTGATGTACCTGAGCTCCAGTCGTGGCGTCCTCGGGCTTCTTGTCGTCTCTGATCCGGAGGAAGCGGGGGAACCTCAGAGAAATGCCCTTTTCTGGATCCACCTGAGGGCAGACAGGCAGACACAGTCAGTACGCAGCCACTGATGCATGCGAGCGTTTGTCCTTTGTTACTTGTGCTGTGCTGAAAATGTGAACTCTTTTTACTGTGAGGATTTGAATCCCCCCCATTAGTTCAAGGTCTTAAAACATCAAAGATTGAATGATTAAAAAAAAAAACCTTTCAGTTGTGCAATTTTCCATTTATCTGCCTCTCAAATTCTCTGATTACCCTCAAACATTTTCCTTTTCAGAATAACCAAATGCTGGATGTGAATAAATTGCCCTGGAGATGTTTGATGGATTATATGTATGAAGACACGTTCTATCACAAAGGCGTTTTATTCAGATGCTGAAGTGGCTCAGTACAGCTCGTCAGGGGAAGTTGAGCACTATCCTGTGAAAGAGGTTTACAGCAGGGAACTTTTACTGCGTCGCTCACTTTTCTGACTTCACGGTGGATCAACATGTGAACAGTAAATAAGATAAGCAACACTTTTACATTTAGCTGACACTTTTATCCAAAGCGACTTACAGGGAGTCACTTGGGCTTCAGTATCTTGCCCATGGACAGGTCGACATGCAGACTGGAGGAGCTGGGGTTCGACCACCGATCATTTGATTAGTGGATGACCCGCTCTTGAGAACGGGATGCTACCAAACTTGGACATGTTGCTTGGATCGCCATAAGACACAAAGAGGAGATACAACCAAGAGCGATAGCATCGATCGGACTGACAGACAGCTGCAAACACGGAGATCATTGCTTGGTATAGTTACGATAACAACCTGAGAGCAGCGGTACCGGTAGTGCTGGAATTATCTGTTATGTGCATTGTCCTCTGAAATAATGCATTTCCTGTCTTATGCTGTTGCTTCCAACAATGATAGACTTTTCACAGCAGCCATTTTGACGTGTCGGGTCAACGCAGGTGTTTCCAATGACGCCAATTACGGCTCCATTCCATTTATGGCAGCAGAGGCTTCCCAGTGAGCCAACATGCACCACAGCAGAATCCTGACGGGTTGACCTGAATGGAACTCAGCCTTAATTAGCATCATTGTCACTGTTTCATGTCATGTGACATGATCTTTTTAATTCATCTGACAAATTAGGTTGACGATATATAAAGAGGAGATGATCCTCTTATTAGGCTCTCATTCATTTAAAGGTAAAGCTGTAACATTTAGAGTTTATTGACAATGAAACATCTTTTAGCCTGAAGTCAAAGATTTACAGTAAAAACACGCTGAGCTCTTTTGTCTTTGCTCCTATAAATGTTTCAGCATGGATCGAATTATTTTATCTCAGAGCTGTTTAACTTCAGCTGTGATTAAAATGAGAGTTGTATCCTGTTAATGTTACGGCAAACACTTTACGTGCACCGCGGGACCGAGTCCAGCATTCAGACAAACACGGCTAATAAACGAGTATCTGTTCAATTAAATCCAGCATCTTTTACAGCATTTTTAATAACTCAATTAAGAGCCGCTAATTGTGACTTTTCACTGCAGGCAACAGACCATAACAGGCAGAATTTATCAGTGCAAACACACGAGGGAGGGAGGGGTGGATTAATATGGGGGACTGACCATTCCCATGGCAGCCTTGTAGATGGGTGACAGCGAGAGGTCGGCGCACTTCACCTCCCAAACCTGCACGGCGTCCAGCCACACGTCGGGCTCCGCCGACTGTTCCACGCGGTAGTAGGCGCGGGGCTTGGGCAGAATGTGCTCCTGCAGAAGACAATAACAGATCAAGACCATTTTAACTACCAACAACTCAAATTACATGTTCACTCTGTAAAAAAACACAAGTTCCCTGATCATGAGTCACATTTTGACACAAACATCGTGTGTACTGTAGAAACGACGATTCCAAGAAAGCTGGAAAACAAAAACAAGATATTTAATGTTCAAACTCGACTTCATTGTTTTTTTGGAAACATACACTCATTCTGAATCTGACACCTGCTCCAAAAACACCTTTTTAGAACACAGCACACTTACACAGCTGATAACAGGTGATAGTATCACGATTGGGTATGAAAGTGTAATCATCCTTATTCACACGCAAGGATGGGGCGAGGGTCACCACTTTGTGAAAAACTGCAGATAGTCCAACAGTTAAAGAATGTTTATCACTGCATGATTTGAAGAAATGTAGCACTCTGCGCCTAAGAGGCGAGGCTGAAGACCAACAACAACCAACGTCTCAGGCCGTTATTACTACGTGTGCTCAGAAATCCGTCAGTAAACAGAGTCTGCTGTTGCTACATCTACAAAATACAAGTTAAGACTCTACCATGTTAAAAGAAAGCCAGTTATCAACAACATCCAGAAACCTGGCAGACGTCTCTGATCCATCCAGAGCTCCTCTGAGATGGACTGAAGGAAAGTGGAAAGGTGTGCTGTGGTCTGATGATGAGTCCACATTTCATCATCCTCAAAGAGGGTAAGGACCATCAAAGCTCACCAAAAGCCGGCATATACGATGGTATAGAGGTGAGCTCGCGCCCATGGCGTGACGTGTGAAGGCACCGTTAATGCTGAAGGTACGTAGAGTTTGGAGCAACACACGCCTCCATCCAGACGACGTCTTCCTCGGGGACAATGCAGCGCCACATTCTGCATGTTACAACAGTGTGGCATCAGAATAAAGTGTGTAGGTAACTAGACTGACCTGCCAGAGCTGTGTCCCATTAAAAAAAAGAAGTGGCACATTATGAAACCGACATCAAGCAAGAACGGTAAAGAATATTTTAAACTTCGACAATTACAGTTCCCAAACGCTTACTGAATGTTGTTTAAATAGAAGCTGATGTAACACAGTGGTAAACATGCGCTGACGCCTTTCTGACGCGTCGCAAGCATCAAATGAGTGGAAAAAAAATCTATATTTAATGTTCAGGGATGTGTTACATTTTATACAGCGTCCCAACTTTTTGGAATCAGGTTTTCTACATACAAACAAGCACAATGTAAAAGAAAAATAAAAAAAAATAGGTCAATGCATTCACAGCGAACCTGATAAAGAGACAGTGACAGAGTGGCTTTGGTTGCCCTGCTGAATCCTGCTGCTGCCTCACAATCGCCTCCCAAGAGACTGCAGAGTTTCAACACACGCGTTTAAATTATACCTCCTTACCTGAGGGGCCAAGGGTGATTCCCCAAACCACGCTATCGTACTCCGACATTAAAGATTTCACTCAGAAACGCGGTTTGTTGCCGGATATTCACCTTTTAAGATTTAAAAAAGCACAGGGCTCCTTCACGCTGCCCGTCTTCTGTAAACAAACTGAGAAAACTGACAACCTCTAAAATATTTAATAGCGCCTTTTTAACTTTGACTCGAGCAATCATTCTGTCAGCGTAGGTGACAGTTTTTTTTCCCCCCCTTACAAAATGACACCCATCTTGTTTCAACGTCAAACATCCATTTGAGTGAGTGTGACTCTGAAACAGTGAAATGTTAACTAGACTCCCGTAGTGTCCACAGGAACTGGGTCATAGTTAAGTAATGCTGGGGAGGAAGAGAGAAGGCTCCACCAGCTGTGGTGGTGCTGGTTTTCTCGCACACATTATTTATACTGTAGGCATTCAAGTGACACTCTCATACAGAATGAATTACAATGACTGAGCTGGTAGGCGTGTAGTGTCTCATAAAACATTGCTGCTGATGGACACGAGTTAGCGATACACCTTTTATGCTTTATTTGACGGGTCAGACAGCAGCTAGACGGGCCCGATCCGCATTACATCTCGGCTTTTGTAAAAAACACAATGCACTTCTACCGGCCTGAACATTAGAATGTGTAGGATCCATTTCACTTATCATATAATTTACGCCAAGCCGCTGCGTCAACCTTGAGGGCATATGTAAAGAGATGTATTTAAGGAGAGTGATTATGATGGAGCACAGGTGCTGCCGTTTCTGTGGGAAGCTCAGCAGCTTTGCAGACTGCGCAGCGACATCCAGCTCAAAAAGTTTGAGTTAGAAAAATGAAGGCAAAGACAAATCCCTCCGTGGCAGTCACTCGGTGGACGTTTGAATAAAGCGAATGGTCTCTACAGAACGTCACCTGATAGTTAAAAAGGTAAAATTACAGTTTATTACCTCAGTCTAAGTATATATTCTCCTGTAAAAGCCTTTCGGCTAATGGCTCACAATGGTAGAGTCTCTCCTGTAGCAGGTGAAGTTTAAATGTGGAACGTGAGCAGGAAGTGAGTATGACCTATAAAGCACTTAAAGGATAATTCATGAATGAAAACTGTATTTTCTGCTCAGGAGGGAAAGCTCAGAGCAGCAGAGTGGTGACTGTGACATGACTGTACTGATGAAGTGACGATCCAGTATTCTATAACTCTGTCTGATTTGGAAAACCGTGACATCACTAAAAAGTCGTGGACAAACGAGGGCAGCGAGGCTTCAAAACAAAACCTGACGATGGATTAATCGTACGCTGTCGAGACTTTGAGCGATCCTCGTTTTACCCCCTTCAACGCGTTTCTTGACTCTTCTCGCTGTGTGACCTTGTCGTGGCTGTCAATGCTGCCACAGTCACAGATCACAGATTTACCCGGTGATGAATCGAAACCAACAGAAATGATGAATGGAAATAAGAGCAAAGTTCTAATAAACTGGATTTTTCTCGATATATCTCGCTAAATATTTATATCTGAGTGGCAGGTGTGCCAGGGAGTTTTTGCTATTTTAAAAATAGTTGCTGATTAATTTTCTACATCATCTAATTAGAGTGGATGTCAAATCTGTTCTTCAAATCTTTATTATTATGATTATTATTATTCTACCACGTTTTTTTGCTACTCCACACTAACATACTTTGTCCTACAGAATCCATTCAAACATCACAACCTTCGGCTCATTTAGGACACGATGGTCATTTCACTCATTTGTATCATTATCATACTTTTTCCACACTCCAAAATTTATGCCATTCATTAAAATGAATGCATTTCTACTGTTTTTCAGCTCATTTCACCATGACTTTATCATGACTAATTCATATCATAATAGCAGACTGACATGCGTCGTCCTTTCCTCTAAAAGGAAGGGAACAATTTGGAGGTTTTGCTATTTAAAAAGTGACTGTGCTGCAGTTTTTCTACTCCAGCCCACTTGAGATCAAATTGGGGTGTCTGAGTTTAACACAGCCTCGTGTTAGCACTGAAGAACACGGAGGGATCTATGCAGATGGTGAACTGAAAGGATAAAAAGGAGAGCGTAGGTTTAAGTTCAAGTACCGGAGTAAACCCTGGGAACAGAGGTGGGGGGAGGGGGGCTCAGTGTGTCCCTCATTACAGCACAGCACCTCGCCACCCAGAGCGTGCCAATTGTCTCCATGTCTGGAGTCCCATCGGCTTGCAGCTCTGCAAGCTAGAGTAACACGGCCACACCAGCAGCTCGCCTTAATCCACCATCCATCACTTTCAGATGGAGGGCTTCATTACAAAGCACTACAGTACAGGCTGGATTGGTGTGGGGGAGAAAAAAAAAAGGTTACACCGCCTTTTCAATCACTGTTTCATGGCAATTTTGCACTCTGCAGCACTTTGTGCCACTGAGTCTAAACCCTTAACCTTTAAAATATTACTTTAAGGTTATTTGATTCCAAAGCGCCACGCTGCGTGCCACATTTGTACAAGTGAGCACGATCTCACAATTAGCCACTTTCACAAACAGATTTTTAAAAAGCCTCTCTGCTCTCATTTCTGTAAAAGCCAATCTAAATTTAGCCAATGAAGTCAACAGGGTACTCGGATGAATTGTGACTCTCACAACAGCTATCGTTTTCAGAGAGCAGTTGTCAATTTCTTCAAATGCTGCTGCTGCTCTGCTGCTCTGGAACGAGCCTCTTCAAATCTAAATTGAAAAGTCATTACCCGACATCAGAGCATGCCCGCACACTTACTGCAAAAATGCAGATTTTGTATTAGTGAGACCCAAGTAATTTATGATTTCTGTCCAATATTATCCAAGAGGTCTGAAATGCAAAAAAATACATGCGTACAAGCCAAATTATTGATGTTTCTGTAACTCATTTTAGGTGATATATGGCACATCGGGAATACTGGAAAGTATGTGGACAAGCCAGGGGGAAAATAAACATATTTTCTGTAATATCTGAGCTCATTTCTATGACTTCTCTCATTTTGGGCAACTTAAAATAGGTACCTAGAGGCATCATTTACAAAGTGATTTCTGTATCTGAGTTGCACCGTAGAGTGTAGTAGACACAGACCATCTCATTTTGTGATGAAATTCTCAATTTATACCTAAAAAGAAAGGTGGAACAGATGAAGAAATAAGTGAAGGATGATTATTTGTAGAATGAAAGGGCTCTAAATACCTCAGCGACACTCATCAGGACTCTTTTAGAGAGTAAAAAATGATGCTGATTCAGGTGAAAAATAAAACACCTGTTGCTGGAGAGTGTTAAAAACCCCAGGTTATGATTTTTTTTTTTTTTTTTTTAAATGAAGGCATCACTGAGCGAAAACAAGTGTTGAGGTTGTGATTTTCTACCGAGCTAGTAAGTGCGACAGTCACGCCGTGCCACTTTACCTTTAAGAACTTGTAATGCTGCTCCAGATCTTCATCCTTGAAGCCTGTCCCGATCTGCAAGAGACGAAAGATGATAAGAAAGAGACACACACGCGCATACACACACTTTTAGATATACACATATTCCCTCATGGTGAGACAGCAGACATTTGGCAGCGAGCTGCAGAACACAGAACAGCAAGCAAATCCACCCCTACACCAAGAGCGCCTCGTCTGCCTGCTTCGCCTGAAGCGTCATGTCACCCCTCAAAAGACCCAAACCCGCTGAGACGCAAGAATCACCTAGTGGGCTGACGTGCACAGGAAAAGGAAAGAAAGACAAAAAACAGGCTGGTATATCATGCAAATACAGTATTTTCCATCTCACAGATACACTCCAAAGGTGTTTTCAGCAGGTGTCCAACAGAAGCTTTATGCTTCTGAGCCTGCAGTCACCATAATAAGGTTTAGAGGTGTTTTATTCAGCAGTGGCACCTTTATGGATTCTGGTTTTATCTATCTGGCCAAGCCAATAACTCTACCAAGCCAACTGTAACAAGCGACTCTGTAGGTGCCTTTTGTGTAGTTAAGACAAACACAGACCGGTTTGTTTTTGTTTAATGACATAATCAGACCCCTACAGCAGCTTCATTTGATTCATACAGGTATGTTTGGGCTAAAATTACCAACAAGGAGGGCTGGATATCGTTAATCAGCCCTCTGTGGGGATGTATCAAAGGCCGCATGCATTGCGCCAAAGGCTCCGTCGACAGTGTTGAGTTTGTCCGTACTGGGTTAGAAACACGGCAGCATCTTATTTTCATGTGATCATACACTGATAAAAACATAGTTTGGCATGTTATGCTCAATATTCTGTCATATTCTGTAGCTAATCTAAAGAAAGAGGCCTCAATGCAAGGCCATCAAAATTAAACACTGCTTTTTATTAGACTGGCTAAAATATAGAAATTATTCTGTAATGTTTCAAGGTTGGAAACAAGAAACAACCTCAGACGTCCCTGATGAAAGGGAGCCAGACACATTTGGTAAAGAAAGCTTGACGTATTACAGTTTTCATTTTTAAACGAAGCACCTCAAACATATCAATCCATCTGTGTTCGTTGTTGTCTGAACACAAACGGCTGTACGAGAACTCGGCCTCGATAAAAATAAAACTTTTGATTTAGATCACAAAATATCTGATCAAAGCAGAACAACAGACAGATTCAACAACACGTTTTGGGTTGTACTCAGTTATTGACGTTCAACGCTACATCCCTACAGATAAGAAACATTTCAAATGCTGTTTGTGATTTCACTTCTTGTTATCCAGACGTAAGCTTGTGTTGTTTCTGAATGGACATTCTACACTTTGTTTTGAGCCTCTGATTCACACGTTTCAGTAGGTTTTGGTGTTCAAAATCTCAGAAAGTCTGTCGAGTTGTTCCTCCCATTAAAAATATATAAAAATCTAGCTACAGACGTACGCCAATACTCATGCTAGGATAAAAAAAGAGGTGAAGGGAGAATAGTTCTGATGTCTATCAGGAGAAAATATGAAAAAGACCCTAAATGGTAAAAGTGGGATTTAATTGGATGTTTCAGTGTCTTCTGCCTTTCCATGAGATATTTATGAACTTGATGTAATGTTGAGAGTCCAAACAACAAGTCGTTACTGTCACTATAACCTAATTGCCTTTTCCGTTTCATTAATGTTCCTCTTACTCTGCGCAGGGAGTCGACGTGAACAATGTCTGAGAGGACTTCACAGCAGCAGTTCTGCAGCTGCTCCTGGATCTGCTGAAGACTCGCGTCTCGCTCAAGGGCGTTTCAGCAGGACGTATAGTTAAGAGTACATTTGGGAGATGGAAATGTGGGTTACATTCTGCTTTCAGCTACAACTGAGCTCCTCGAACTGAAGGTTCCTGAAGTTTACCATGTCAAGGGCGATGGGATTATTTTTCTGGGGTTTTTGCCTTTGTTTTACAGCTGACATTGAGTGGAAGAGGGAAAGACGGATGATGAGCAGCAGGCAGGAACTGCCAGCACTGCAGTCACATGACGCACCCCCTCAAACTCCAGACAGCATCGACATGCGATGAGCTTATTTTATTATACGGACGGATTTTATACGAGTTATAGAAGATTTCCTCTTTTAATTACTTAATTTAAGTAATTACACTTACTCACTGCTGGAGGTGTTGAAAGGAAGAAGCATTGAAATTTTTTTAAGCAAAAGTTGCAACACAACAATCAAACAACGCTGCATTAAAGGTAAAAAGGTGACGATCTCTCCTGCCTCGACCTTTTTTTAAAATTTATTCTGCTCTCTTTTTATTTACGCTGCAATATAAAACCTGACGTTCAGCAATTTCCTACAAGACTCCAGGTTCATTTGGAGTAACGGCTGGTAGATGTGACTTGTGGGAGGGATGTTTGTGTTTTATCACTCTGCAAAAAGCATTTGTACATTTCATGAACATGCTGCGTGAATGTGATTAAAATTCAATTAAAAATATCTGAGAGAAAAGAAGAAGTAAAAAGGTTGCGTGATCAAAAAGGTAAAGTATTCACAGAGTACTAATTATACAAAATCCCTCAATCAGAGTATAACATTTATGTTATTGGAATATTTTTACCGATTCATTAACATATTATCAGCATTCGTTTGCCTTTAAGGCAGAGCTGATGATAAACTATTTTGCTGTAGGGTAGTTTAATCTACAATAATGCATATTCCATAACCTGATCATGTGACGAGAGTTAACTCATAACTACAGATGTAAGATAAATGTAGAGGAGCAAACATGGAAACGCTCGATCTGTACTTGAGTACAATACTTGAGGAAGTGTACTTGGAGGATATGATGACATCAGATGTGGAATATAAGCACATTGTTGTTTTTTGCCATATATTTGTGAAGTAAACAAATATTACATGCAACATCCACAGTGTTGCAGGTCACTGAGACGTCAGTCAATCATCGGCTCTTTGTTATGAAGCTGGAGGGCACTTTGAGAGCACAGACCTACAGCGGGGTCAGTCGTGCAGTCTTCTATGATATGCAAATGTTCAAGCGCTGCCACTCTGTGTCTGTATTACAACCGACTGCTCTAGAAATGTTAAAGTGAAAGATAACGTGTAGATCTGCCTCGTGATTCTGATCCGCTCCATTTAACAGCTTCTTCTTCAGCTCTTTCTACAAACTTCCACCAAATTTCACAAAAATCAGGCAGCAGTTTTTCTATAAACCTGCTGACAGACAGACAGACAGACAGACAGACAGAACTGAAAACATAACCTCCTTGGTAGAGGTAAGAAACTGATTTTGGTTCTTGTTTTTAAAAAGGACTGCGTGCATCTGTGAAGTTTGCTGAGCATGGGGGAGGTAATGCACCAAAACAACTTTAAGAACAAGGTGTAACTGCCAAGTTATCCACACATGGCTGAGATCAGAGTGCCAGCCAGGAAATTTCAGAATGGAAATTTGGATGCTTCATTTGAATGTGGCCAAAATCTGAGCTGATGCATGAAAAACAGAGTTAATAAAAAAACAAAACCCGGTATGATAAGATGCATCGCGACACCCGTGACCGAACGATGCCATTCAGCACTTCAGTCAGCGTTTATTTAGAGTTGTGCACAGCGAGTGGTGTCTTCTGTTGGACAATTCAAACGCAACATCCATCCTCTCCTCACTTTGCCAGGATAGTCATCTCAAGTGTGAAAAGATTTTATTTATAGAAGAAGTAGTGAGAAGAGGGAGGGAACTCCAGTCCTGCTTCTAACGGACGCTTTAACTTGCGTCAGCTCCAGTGGCCAACAGCAGAACGTCGCGCTTCAGGTGTGGTGCTGGTCACCAAATCCCCTTTCCCGTGGAGAAGGACAACAAAATATGGAGATTGAAGATTTTGCAGGATGGAGAAGAGGCAGAATTTATGCTCAAACTCACACATGGAAGTACACACAAGTGGTCACAGGCACTCAAATACATGCTTACCACTTATCCTAAGATGCACTGTCACGCCTCCACACACACACCACATAGACGCAAAGATTTGAGGGGGAAAGTGTCATTTCAAAAGCAAACACACACACACACACTGTCGCCAGAAACATAAAAACTCCCCCGCAGCGTGGACGTGAAGAGAAAACACTCGACACTCTATACTTCCCTAATAAAAACATCTGAAATGCATATTGCAGAGACCAACAAAACACTTTGACACAATGTGACACCAGAGATGAAGTGTTCACACTGCTAACACATTATCAGTCTTGCCTCCCACAGGCTGAATCATTAAATACATGTACTGCCGGAAGGTAGAATTAAATTAGATTAACACTTTGAACTTTACGATTCAAACGCTCCCTGAAAACGTTGACATACGTGTCGAGGCCAGAAACATAAAATGAGTTTCTCTGAGAGGCGTTTTAATTTGAGTCCTTTGGCCCGGCCAACTCCAGGCATGCACTGCTGTTGCATGTGCTCTAATTCCCCCTGCTGTTATTCAGATGGGAAAGAAATAAAGTGAATAACAGCGTGATGATGAGTTTGAATCTTTAGAATTGATAAAAATGACTCAGCCACATCAAAGCACACCTGCATTCTGAAGAAGGCCACAAGCTGAGACGGCTTCACAACTTCCTTCAACTGTCATTTAATTCGTTTCAAATAAGTAGATTCATTTCCTTATTTCAGAAACCTTATCGTGTGAATTTTACAATCAAACTGACGTGAACTTCCCTAAAAACAAACACTGTACGGACACACACCTTGCAGACGGACTGGAACTCCTCGTTGTCCTCGTCGTAGCAGGCCAACAGGAAGCCTCCGTAGGTGCCCGTCCTCTTGCCTTTTCCCAGGTAGGCGCCAATCACGCACAGGTCCACCGTGTCGCCCACGCCCTCCAGGTAGTCCTTCTTCAGCTGCGTGAAGGAAAACAGCGTGAGAGAGATATTAGTGTATACGTCATGATGAAGGGTGTAACAATAGAGAACAATAAACAAATGTGATGAGAGAGCGCCTCTCAGAATTAATGTTGGATCAGTTGGCTCTAAAAAGAATCTTTGAACTGATTAAATGCCAGAAGGAACAATTAAATGTCACTTATTAACAATGTGAGCTGTCAGAGGTTGAACTGGAGCCCGAAGATGTTAAAAATCTTCTTGTTCTTCAGAAATTTTAAATCAGTTTGTGTAAAAATGATGTTCAGCGTTACCATGGAAGGAGTTTGGGAAATGTTACTCTGACAAGTTCAGAGATTTGCTCTTTATCGTCACGACGACTTTTGTGTGTGTGTGTGTGTCACGAGGGAGCACAGGTTTCAGCTGTGTAACACACACACACGTTGGGGTCAGTCCGTAAAGTTACTATCATGTCACACACACCTTCAACCAGTTATGAGAGCGCTTGGCGATTTCATAGGTGGCGTCCTTCTCCAGAGTCTTCACCATTAGGCCCTCACAGGAGTCTACACACACAAACACACACACATTAATACCCCAAAACACAAGTGTAGTTGTGCAGAAAGGAAATGAACAGATTATCTTTCAGATACATGGAAGGTCTTTGTCTTCTTCTGAGACACACTCAAAATATTCAGGACACAGACAGACAAGGACAAGGCTTATAACTCAAACACACACCGGGAAACATTTCTGTGTCACGTCTCTTACACAGAGACACACATACACGCGCAAGAAAACTCAATTACACAACTCAAAGCTTCTGTCCCTGCTGCACACACACATAAACACATTAAAACAACCGACGTGCAGGCCAAACAAAAGACAGCAGGCAGACAAAGAAGTACACAACTAATACACACACTCAATTTATACATGAAGGCAGCAGGCAGGGGCACAAACGTAATGGAACGCATACGCAACACACCCACACACACACAAAAAAAAGTTCAAGAGGCACCAGGCAGGGAAACAAGTACACAGTTAGCATGCACACACACACACACACACACAAAAAAGTTCAAGACAAAGCAAGTAAGAAAAAGTCTGGATTTGTCTCACACACAAACACAAACGCACACACACCTCGGACAGACTGCTCCAGGAACTCAGCGATGGTGTCGGTGTTGTCGGAGTCGATGGATCGGGCGAACACAAACTCTCCCTCCACCTCTGAGAAGCTTTCTTTCAGCAGAGCCCGACGCCGACACAACGGCTGTCGCACCAGGGACTACACACACACACACACAAATATATATATATAGAGACACACATCATTACAAATGGCAAAACTGTGTATCATTACAACCATTTCCTCTCCATAGCTTGGAGCCGTGCGATGACAAGGATGAAATGCCATCTCAACTAGCTACCCACACACACACAAACTCACCGTCTCAGAGTACACTCACAGATACAGTCACGACAGCTTTGGACACACATACAAAACACCCACACACACGCAAACACACACACACACACACTCTCAAACCGGCAGAACACAGAGTCTTGGTTACACACAGTCACTATGAGCAGGTTTCCACCACCTACTATTGTTTTGGGGGCATTTTATTCACCGAAAAAAAAATTAAAGGCTACAAATTCCATTTTTTAATCATACTGTGAAACAACGCTCTGCAGAAATGAAATAGCACCTACATATTCGGGACAAACACTAAAAAGTTGCCAGGTTTCACCAGTTAACGTTTTCCACGTCTGTGCCCACAAAACAACGTGTGTAATGTGTGTATAGGTCTTTAAATCTGCCACGTTCCCAAAAAAAGCACCAAGGACGTGACCTTGGTCCTCAGTGGTAGCTGTAGTCCCGCTAACAGCAACTAATGATTGGCTGGGTGTTGGCATGGAGGGTTCTGTGGGGTGGTGGTGGGGAAGGGGAGGGGAGGGGCTTGAAGAGCCCTCCTGAGGCCAGCAATACAGTTAGCAGTGAAAAGGCTGCAGTGCTCAGAGAGTAGGACTGTCAGAGTTAGCAGAAAAGAGAAATAATCAATTAAAAATAAATGAATGAATTAAAAAAAAAAAAAAGGGGGGCAACAGCTCAAAAAAAGTGAGACAACAACTGTGCACACAGAGACAAATTAATTCATAACATTTACATAAATGCCATATTAGGTGGGAAGCGGCAAAACTTCCTGCTCTTTTAATTCTGCAATTGCGTTTGCGTCCACTTGGGAAAACTCACACAGCATTGGCTGATGGAAACAGTCAGTGATTTGCATTTACTTTGGCTGACTTTGAGGAAATTAGCTTAAAAAAAGTGTATTTAGAATCACACACACACACACGTAGGCACGAGCAGAGGCTGATGCCGTCTCAAAAAGGCGCTCCCTCTCATACACACAGTCAGTTTCAGACAGACACACACACACACACTCACTCACTCAGACACACTCCGCTGGAATTACAATGAGCGTTACAATCATTATCTAGTTACGGCCTCCAGTAGCACCATCATTGGCATTCAGGGACGTTGTTGGCATCTCAGCGGGGTGACGAGCACACGGGCGCGCCCTCAAATAATAAACTTTGTGCACACTCTCACACACTCACACTCACACAGCAGTTTGAAATGACAACAGCAGCACTGAGAGAGATCTCTAGGTAATGTTTTTCTCATCAGCACCAGACCTTACCTCGCCGTTGAGATAAAGGAGGTCAAAGGCGTACACACACACTTGGACTTTGATCTCCGAAGCATCCACATCCTACAAGGAGGCATCAACACATACACAAATACATTTTAATGTTTCTGCCCCCCCCTCGACAAAAACATGCAAATAGACGCATCGTATTCACAAATCGCTACATCAAACCTTGGGACTTGTTACAAAGAGCTCTTTGATTTCACTCCTGTTCATCTTGAAAGTTAACCACCCTTCCTGTCTGTCTGTCTGTCTGTCTCCCCTGTACCTTTTAACAGCCTCGCGCCTCCTCGTCTTTCTCTCCTACGCTTCCTTCTCCTCGACTCACTTCATTCACCTCTTCTGCTTTTCCATCTCCTGCTCTCACCTCTCTTGCACCTCGTCCTGTTTATTCCGCTCTTGTTTAAACCTGACAGTCTCCAGAGGCTTGACTCTGCCTTATTACAGTGTTTCCACCCCGATGTAAAATTCCAGGACTTTTCCATAACTGTGCTGAAGCAATGTTGAATTCTAAGATTGTGTTGCAGCAGCCGTTCGTTAGGCCAATACTTTCTGTGTAAAGTCAATCTTTCTGCAGCTACTGCATAGTTTCAAACTTGTGATTTACTAAATCAGGTTGCAGCATTAAACCTTTAAGGTTTGTGTTAGATTTTTCACTATTTGTAGCTATGGAGCAATGTTTGAGTGGTCTGTGTGAAACACAGTTCTGCCAATGGATTTATGCTATTCTGTTGATCTACAGGTGGTAACACACAAAAAACAGTGTTGTACCAACAACAGGAGGGAAGAAGAAGAATTACAGATGTAAACAATGCAGGTTTCAAAATGATTTTTGCAATTTTTTAATGAGACGGGAAATGTAGTCGAGATTTCTTCAGCTTCAAGGATACACACGGTGTGTTCTGGATGCAAACAAAAACTTTGTGTACCAGGAAACTCCTCAGAGCACCTTGAAGAAATGTCTTCATTACGACAAACTTTTCATCTGTAATCAGCTGCAGGGAAACACTTGTAGAGCGTTCGAATCAAAAGCAATCAAACTATGCAAACAGGAAGTGGCTGCAGCAGAATTGAGCCATAGAAAGCTGAATACAAATCCAGCTCGTCGAACCCAAATCCTTCCAAATCCCGCCGAGTCATTTATCAAATCTTATTAGGTTTACCTTTCCAAATTTGCAAGTCACTAACAGCTACAATAACAACAATTCAAAGATGTCTAATTACCTTTTGTTGGCTGAGAAAGCAGAGTGACTCGTTTTGAGTGGCAGTCTAATTAATGTTCACAACCCTGAAAATGAGACGAGCGGCATAATGTATGAAGTGTACATTAAATTGTGACACGTTCAGCTAATGGCTGAGAATGAGAAGCTGGCTACCTTTACGTAGCTCGTTGCTAAAAATAGCGAGCGGGTGTTAAGAGGTTTGATAAGAGATTCGTTAGTGTGGGAGATTAATGAGCGAAAACCAGCGTCCGAAATAGAAGCGGCTGTCAGAACTCTTCCAGATTGGATCGTGACGGGGGGGCGAACATCTTCAGAATCACCTACTAATCCTTCTAATCCTTTGTTAAGATGTGTCCATATTTCATATAATCTTTTAGTAAACAGCTTCGTGTCGTAGCAAGCTTTGTCGTTAGCTTTGTCAGCCGTTTCCTTCGCTGGTAACAGTCAATATACTTACAACAACTAATCCCTCTGTAAGAAATTGTTTTTTGTGGTTTGAATATGGTTATGCGTAATTCTCCATTTAGTAAAGTTACATTATAATTAGGCTAAGTTTGAAACAGCTGGTGCGACCGGCTCTTAACATTCTTTAAGAAAAACACTTCTTCTCCAAAAGTCGATGATATTCGATGGTGTGAAGTGAAATTTGAAAAATGCCTCTGCGAGCTTCAAACCTGAAAGATTTCTCTCCAGATTTATCCCTCTCCCTCTCCTCACTCCTCCTCCCCCCGTTTAATTAGTCCATATCTGGTTTCATCTCCTCATCTGAAATATTTCATTTCAACAAGAGTGCTCATGGTGGTAAAACAGTGGAGATTGTTGTTACAAAATGCCGGAAGCGCCCGCACAATCAGTTTGTGCATCAAACCATCATTACAAATAATCATGATTTCATAAAATCCAGCAAAGAAAAAAAAATCATCAAGATAATCATTCCCAGCCATTTTCATCATCATCATCATCATGTCCTCCATTATTTGGACTCTCATTTCTTCTTTTCCTAATTTACAAAGAGGTCATCATGCGTACACAAAGACAAGGTAATGGGAGCCGTTTCTCTCTAATGTGATTGGTGTAGTGGAAAGAGGCCGTTATTCTGATCAAAACTGAAAAAACACCTCGCTGACATTTGCAATCTCACACCGCCCTCCTCTCTCCTCCATCCATTTTACTCTTCTGCCTCGTACTTATCAATCTCGCCCTATTTCTGTCTGCTCTTTCTCCGTCCATCTCCCTCCGTCTGCCGGATCATTTCACTCCATTATCTAGCTCTCCTCTACCTTCTGGTCTTTATCTCTGTCTTGTTTTCTCTCTTCAACCTTTTCACTTTTCTCTCTGATCATCGTCGTCATCTCAGCCTGAGCATTTGATTCATGCTTCAGACCTCTCATCCATACCTTTCTCTTGCGAGTGGTGAGGACCTGGAACGGCTGGATCTGTTTCTTCTCGCGATCCCAGGCCACGGCCTCTGAGTCCAGGACGCAGGATACCACAGAGTCCTTCTTCACCTTCAAAAGAAATAATAAAAGCACACATCAAAAAGGGAAGTTATACACGGATAAAGATATGAGATTATATATTCAGTAGAGATATGAGGACGGCTTTTAAGATTAAAAAAAAAGAAAGAAGGATGAAGTTATTTGCCAATCTGCATATGAGCAACATCTGCTGTAGCAATCAGAGGATTGTCTGGAAGTTTCATTGAAGTAAATCTAACAAACTTGGAGCCTTTAAAATGGCATACATACAAGCAATCAAATTGAAGACATGTTCAGGCTGTTTCAGGACCTACAGCTGCCCTCAATTTGTTTCCAAAAGCTTTTGGAAGTCAACACATTAACACCACCCCCCTTCTCCACACTACATTTATCGCTACACTCTTCAGTAGGTGTGTCTATTGCTACCGTCTCTTCTACTTAACCAGTTAGCAAAGTGTTAAACCCACCCCCATCTTTTGGTCCGAAGCCCACGTTGTGCCAAAAGCCAAAAGCTTCACTCGAGACGTTTTTTTTTTTTTGCAGTTTGCTTCTCAGTTTGTTTGTTTTTTTCATCCCTGCATCAACTAAAAGGCTTTGGCAGATGATATGTCCCCCGTGCTGGAAGAACTCTGACAGGGTTTAACCATCTATGGGGTGAGATTATATTGACTATCGCTGCTGATTTTCAAGATCAGACGTGTGGCTGCTAATTATCCGAGCCACCAAATCGTGCGTGTGGAGATTAGGGGTGTTAATCCCTCACGGCCGGGTCGATTTGGGGGCCACGAGGATGCTTTTAAAATATACGACTTGAACCAGACCGAGAGCGGATCAGCGAGTGAAATCTGAAAGGTGATCAGAGCGTGCCAATCACCGTTAACAGACAGATTAGAGGTAACAGGTTGTTTGGAAACAGTCGAACACGTCAGGCATAAGCAGTTAGACTCACAGGGTCATTAGGCTAAGTAACACATTAATTTGTAATTAATGCATTTATATTAATATAAATGTGTGAATGCATTAATATTAATTCACAATTGGAGGCATTAAGGCAGTATGGTAGCTTCAGGAAAATTAGTTTTCCCTCATTAATATGCAAAATAATGCAGCAAGGTGCTGTAAAATCTAATCAGACCATCTTCTCTATGCAGTGTTGGCGTTTCGCTCAGGCTTTGTTCGTTGGTTGTGTTTATGAAAATGTGTTCACACACGCACACACACACAGTCAGGACTGAGGGTGCACATTTGAATTTAAGGAGGGTTTCATCCATCGTCCGTCACCTTGATGATCATCAATCGATTTCTTTGATGAGAGCTTCGTTTAAACATGTGACGGGTTATTTTTTCACGGCACAATCATGGCAAATGAAATGTCACATATTAAACACAAGAGATCAAATTAAATATAATGAAATGTTGCCATCATTGTAAAAGAGGCACATCTTTCTCATGGCAAGCATAGACCGCACAAAACACCCAAACTTCACTCGTTTTTTTCCCCTCAGCGTTTAGGCGAGGGTAACGGTGAGAAAGGAAGGCGGGAAACAGCAGAGGAGAGAGAAAAACAAGACAAGACATACAGGTTAAGGAGCATCGAGAGAATGAGGAGATGGGAGAGGAGCAAGAAAGGAGAGAGAGAGAGCGAGAGAGGGGTGGGAGATGTGTGGAAGAAGAGTGTGAAACACAAATGGTGAGAAGGGAGGTGGGGATAAGGAAGAAGCAAAAACTAAAAAACAAAAGTGAGAAGACAGCAGTCATAAGCATCAACAGACAGTGGGTAAAAAACAGAATGAGTGAATATGTAAGGTAGAGAGAGGAGTGGTGAGAGGGGAAGGAGGCACAGCGAAAAAAGTAAAAATCACAGACAGGTTTTATCAAAGTGCTGAAAAAGATGAGAAGAAGAGGAGGAGAGACAGACAGGAGCGTGAGAGGAGAGGAGACCGAGAGGTGAAAAGGAGAGCAGCGAGGTAGAGAGGGACCCGAGCAGGTATCATCAAGGAGTAATGAAGAAGAAAGGAGGGAGGAATGATTAGATGAGCAGAGACATGAAGAAACGACAGGTGGACAGAGAGGGAGCAAAGGGGTGAGAGCGAGAGACAAAGAGTCATGTCGCTTTTAAAGTTGTGAAAAAGGAGCAAAAGAAGAAAAGAAATGAAAGTCAATGTGAGGGAAACGTGAGGGGGCAAGATGTGAAGTGGTGAGAGGAAAAGAATGATGGGCGATGAAAAGTTCTGGTTTTCATATTCCGCCGTGACTTAACCATGTTTGTCAATAGCCGGAGAGGACGGGCGGGGCTGCACGGAGCTGCTGGTTTAGCACAGGACGGTGATGCGAGATAAAAGAAGCTCTTCTTCTTGATGTTTCCGAGGTGTGCTAGTTCAAACTGCACTGAGCATCTCGACAATCAGACTCTGGCAGTTTTTTCATCCACTGACCAAAAGGAGCCAAAAAAATCTTATTGTGAAAAACGATCATTATGTTTCTTTTACTACTTCAAAATAAAAGCCTCCTGCTGGTTCTGTCATTGGAAAGGTTGTTTTTTATTTTTAAGCCTTCATTAGAAAGATGACAGGAAATGTGAAGAGAGGAAGATGGAAAGACACAATCAGTCCCTCAACTCTCTGATTCAGGCGGTGTGAGTGTGTTAATTTGTGATAAATGCTATGAAAAAAAAAAACGTTTAATTTCTCTCATTCACAGGCTCGCTCTCTGCGCTCTCTGCACTCCCACTCCCTCATTCACCACCTATGTCGCGTGTCCACAGCTGTTGCTCTCTCTCAGACAAACACCATGAAATAAACCAAGCCAGAACACAACTGGGACAGCGTCGTAGTTTAGTCCATTAACTCCACGGGATAGCGCCCTGTTTCAGTTATATTTCGGGCTGGTGGTGGAGAGGTTTGACAGGTCTGATTGTCAGATTGGCCACCCAAGTGTGATACTGTGCTGTGTTTCTCCTCAAAAAGTTAAAATCTGGCCCAACTTCTGTTCGCCACAGGTCACTGCAATTTTTCTTCACCTGCTGTTACAGCCCAAACACACAACTCCTGTTCAAATGAAGGAGAGAACCTGTGCTTTCACCACAGTGCCTGATTTGGTATAAATCAGCCCGAACCCGGAAGCCACCGATGGAAACTTTGAACGTGATGGAGGAAATGTTCCAATATCAATAACTTTATACAGCTCTGATAGTGCTGAAGTGATCAGTAGGCAAAAAATAAGGACGGAAAATTATAAAACTAAACTCTAGAGAGCACAGCATCAATCAGTTTTACACAAGACACCATTTGGTTTGAGAGAGGAGAGTCCCAGGTTGGCCCCCTGCAGCTTTAACAGCATGGGTCAGTGCTGTGATCCCCTGCTGCGTGGCCACAGCAGCAAGATGAAAGCGGCTATACTGGGCCCATAAAAAATAAATAAATAGAAACAGCCTACATAGATTCAAGTGTCAACTAGTTGGTCGCTCTGCTTCCCTGTAGTTGCAGCCTCCCGTGGTCTTAAATGTGAGCTTTAAAAAATGAGATGCTTCATTCACAAACTATTCTATAGTCTCATCTGTGCTAATTCATAAAAAGCCTGACAAAGCAAACAAGACCAGTCAGAAGTGTTTCCCTACAGCTGGATTCATTTTGCTCTGAGTTCTTACAGTGAAAAGTAATAAGTGTAATCTGTCCACTAAGGATGGATAATGAGGTGTCAGAAAGGTGCTTTAAACTTAAGCCTTTTCGTCGATACTTTAGTTTAAAATTAAATTCGCCTAAATCGACAGAACTCTAGGCGATACTTTCACTTTTTTTTTTTTTCTAGCCGCTGTCTTTTTTCTTGTTTGTTTGGAGACACAGACACATCAAAGTGTTTTCTCCAAGAAGAACATTGAGTGAAATTCAGTGCAGGACAAGTGCACCTATTTCCTCTAATAAAGTCTATGTCTTAATAAAGCCTAGCGAAGGGATTTAGTAGTTACATGCTCTGACAATTTAGAGAATTTATCAGATTCATTAGCGCGCCCTGATAGACCAGATGGGAATTTTCTTTTAATATCGACATTTCAATATCGGCTGTGCACTTGACACAAGTCTTAAAAACAACAACAACGGCTGAGTGAGGCAGGAGAGGGAGTGGAGACTTCATTGCAGATCCCTACTAAAGCAGAAAAACATACTCAGCAGGTGTCGAGGTAGTGAGCGCGCTCAGATAACCCCCAGGCCAACTGCCAAAGCTTCAGGTACTCTTTTTCTCTCCCCACGTAAGCAGTAGCTCCCTAATTTGGCGAGCTTACCCACAGCTGCAATTCTAATTTTAACGACTGGTGTTTGTAACATCTGTTAGAGGGATGAAGTTTCACGACAAGCTGATTTACATTTTCCAGCCTTGCTCTCTAAATTAGAGAAGTCTAATGGTCAGCAGTGGCTGAGGGGGAACAGGAGGACAAAGTAGGGCAAGGCAAAGGAACAAATAAACTGAGACGGACAGAAGCAGAGAGGAGGAGTGGGCACACAGAAACCTGACAGATGAGTGACAGGATGAGAGAAAGAGGCAAAATAAAAGACAGAGCAAACGGGATAAATGTGTGCAGTTGTTATCCGCTCCACTGTAAAAGCCCTCATTTGACAATCACGGCTCAGACAGAGTCCCCTCTCTCTCCCGGGGGGCTGAGCTGCAGCGCTCTGTGTGTTCAAGTGTTTGTACCTTGGGAATGCGAGAGATGATATCGGGGTATTTGGTGGTGTTGTCTTCCTGGTTGCGGCTGAATATTCGAACCTCGCCGCTCTCCAGAATGTGAATCTGTGGGGAGGAATAAGAACAAGCACAATAAATAAATGTAACAGACTCAGACTCACAAAAATCAGATTTGACAATTAAGTCTAGCAGATGGATGAGTGACTAATACATGCAAGCGAAGGTAGAGCTGCCCAATGAAACACATTAAAGAATCGTGAAATTAAATTCACTCCCTGTGCACAATATACCAAAATTAGATTACGCAACAGATTTATCTATTGAGACCATCATAAAATCTTGCTGTGACTTGGCCCAGAGACATGGCAGGCAACCAGTTGGACCTCGACCAATCAAAGCTTCCCTTCTTTTACGACTTGCATGAGGTACGTGGGTAATCACTGAGGATTTCACTGTCCCACCTGACAGGAAGGATTGTTTGTGTGTACCGTAAATACAGTTTTGACACCTTCAGAGCTGCTCCTGTTCTGTCTGACAGACTGTTAAAAACACAAATATGTTCAGCTCACTTTCAGATTATCCAAAGAAAAGCAGGAAGCTGTCACGTCTGAGAAGCTGTAACCACAAAATGTTTAGTTTTTGCTTGAAAAATGAGTCGTACGGCCGACGTCAACTCTACGACATCCTTGTATATGCAGACAGAAGTGTTATTAATTTGGTATAATGCTTGTCACTGGAGCATGACAGTCAAACAGTGACAGTTTTAATGGTGGAGGTTGCAGGATCCACATTTCTCACATAATGCTTCTACTTAATGCTGCGTATCTATATAATGTTGCATCCTTCTTCTGTGGCTCCTCCTGAGGATTATACCTTCTCATTTTTGAGAATTCTCAGAACTCAACACTTGGCCAAAGCTTGGCTGGCCAGTTGAAGCTTTTGGCTCACCAATAACATGAACCATGAGACACTAGTTGTCACCATCTTGTAGTCAGTTTTGTCTCATTCCTCTCCTTATGTTGACTCCTTTCTTTAACATTTGTCCTTTCTTCACATGGAATGTATCCGCTATGTGATTTTCAGGAGTCCTTACTCATTGCTCAATGTATAGTTTTTAACGTGACAAAATCGGTTGTGTTATTCCATTTTTATAGACCGTTTTTAACACTGAGTGATGGACATCAACAATAATCACTTACTGGGCTGATTAGACACACGCGCTTCTCCCATGAGGCCATGTACACTTCCTTTGATTCACCAAATGCCACACATGCAGAAACACATTCTCCTATGGCTATTCACAGAATATACACACATATACACACAAACACAGGAGTGTTTAACCAAGTCGGTGTGTCATGAGTCCCTCTGCTGGTCGCGCAAGGTAACGTCCACTGCAGTGAGACCAGAGACAGAGGCAGAGAGGGAGCGAGCGAGGGGGGGAGGAGGACGTCATGCGGCTGGCTCTCTCTGTCTCCATCCTCTCTCTCTCTGTTTTTCAGCTCATCTCCCTTCTTCTCAATTCAACTCAGTTCAAAGGCACTTTATTGGCATGACTGTCCAAAATTAACAATACAGCTGCAGGGGTTTACTTTACAATCTCTCTCTTGCTGTGTTTCTTTAGGTCTCTCTCGAAATTTCCTCAGCGCCACTGTCGTCTCCCCTTGTGTCTTCGTTTTCATGTCCATCTACCCCCTTTTATGTGTCTCGCCTTCATCGTCTCTAGCCTTTCTCCATCTCCCCCGACCCCCCTTCTCCTCCTTCTTCTCTGTTGTCCACAACGAAGTGGTCTGCTCTGCCTGGAGGCCCAGGGCAAAAGCAGCACTACTGTTTATCTTAGAAAAATAGCACACACAAACACACACATACACACACAAACATGCGCTGTATTAAAACACCACGCATGTGAGCACACAGTCCAGTGAACACACAGCAGTGAGAGTTACAGAGCAGCAATACCTCACGCTCAAAGAACACAGCCGAGAGGTATATGCATACTAAATTCAGCAGGCATATGTTCGGTGCCAAACGCAAGACAAACAAACAGTTGCACTCTGTCACTTCGCCATCTATGTGCGCACAAACCCCACCTGTGCACGCTCTCCGTCGTATTTGTACTCGCAGGTGAACGCTGCCTCATCGAACTTCTTCATCACCTCGCCGACACCCTTAGTCGGGTGAGCCAACATGGGCCTCAGCGGCACGCCTGGGAGACGGAAGATGCGGGGAGAGTAAACAGCTGAAGAGCGAGACACTAAAGCAAACCAAACAAAAGCATACACAGGCATGCATTTTTCATGAATCAAGAGTAGTTAAGAAAAGGAGTTCGGTGAGGAGAAGTTTGCAGCTTCCGAGGACAGAGCATTCGAGTCACACCCACAACTGTGTCCGTGACAAAGCCATGGCTGAGATGAGCTTGTTTGTTTGTACTCTCATTTGGCTGCGATATTAAAGTTGTCTGACTCACGTCCCCTTCGGCTGCACTGCTAAGTTAATCTTAAAGAGGAGCGGAGGAGCAGAGAGAATGAAATATACCAAACTAATTCCTTTAATTGCAGCTTAAAGAGCACAGAGCCAGATATGACAGGACAGTAACGTTTTGTCCAAACAGACCGGTGCTATCCAAAAAATAAACTACCCTGCATTTAGAACACAGCAGCACTCGGAATAGAGATTGTTTACCTGCCAAAATAGCTGCTAGATTTGTCTAACTGACCAACAAGGGCCAATTTAGTTTCCCAATTTAGTCGTTCAGATGGTAGCTTGTATTAATTCCCCACCTTGGTGCCAATGCTCCTTATCACAAATAGCTTGACAGCAGTGTAATTGGGAGCTAATCCTTAGTTTAGTGGTATCTTATCTTCCAGTGATAAATGACTCAACTAAAATAACTGACTCACCTCCGCCGAATGGATCAATAAACACACCGGTCACCGTTTTGGAGCGTATAAACTTCCCCTGTACCGACTGGCTGCTTACCTGGAGTGAGCTTGCAGTGATTGGGTAGCTCGTCTATGCCCTCTTTTAGCAGCACCGGGATGAGGACGTCGTAATTGGGCATCTCGCTGGACAGTGGAGCGTGGGGGAGCGAGTGGGAGATGAGATGTGTTTGGGAAAGAAAAACAACAACAAAAAAAGAAGAAAAATCAATATCATCCAAAATGAAAGCGAGCAGAATGAGTGAGGCGGAATGAGGGACGGGGCTTAAGGGGGGGGGGGGGGGGGGGGGGGGGTTAAGCATTGTAGTGGTGCTGAGGAGAGGCTACAGAGTGAAACGAGGGAGTTTGTTTAGGCTTCAGTTACCAGTAAGTCTGTTTGAGAATGAGACTCTTTTCTTCAATCCAGGCCCGCCTGCTCTCGGCGCTCATCCCTTTCCCCGCGTCGATCACAGCTGGAGGAAACTCTGTAGGGAAGGAGGTGGGAGAAAAAATGCATTTCAAACAGATCCATGTATGTGTTTGAACATTTGTATGACCGAACATTTGTTGGATGAAAGTTCTCAGGTACTTCAAAGACCAGGAAATCTACAAGACAGAATAGTGTTAGGACTTCTGCAGAGTCATTCCTGCAATACTGGATCAACCTAAAAATGCAGTTTCAGCCCCGCTGTGGTTTAAAATGCTTAAGATGATAGAAACTTTAGCCAAATGAATTATTTTGTTTCCCAGTTCAACATTAATAATTATGATTAATTTAAAATATGACTGAATACTTATTCAATCTAAATTATTCATTGTAACGATCCACTTCAGCCCTACAAAGAATTTGCTCTTATTTAACCTGCCTGATTAAATGATTGTTAAATAAATAAAATTGTTAAGAAAGAAAAAAAAATAAAACATTTCCAGACCAGACCACAGATCAATGCAAATTTCCCCACCGTGCCTCTGGTGTAATCGACTCTTATTAAAGCATACCTCCAGTCGTGAGTAAGCCACGAATACTAATAAGTTCAAGAATGAATTTACTTGATTTGGTGTGGGCAGAGTTGGTGAGAGCAGGTTGGGGTTTGTTGTGAAAGAGAAGCCGTCAAATTTATCGCCCAGAAAAGGTGATGAATCCGCCGACATGTTTGTGAGAGGTTTTGTCGACTTTGTGCGCCCGACTACAAAGCTGTTTTTTTTTTTTTTTAATTAAAGATGTTTTGGAGGGGAACAAATGTTTCTAACTGTTCTAATGAATGCAAAGAATATTTTCACGCTGTTTTAATAAGTGGTCTATAAATAAAACCTTTTATTTCTTGCTCTAACACCCCACCTTCCTCTCTTGCCGTGTGACCTCCCAGTTGGGTTTTTATTTAAATTTGATAAGGGATAATTCCATCATACCACGAGTGCAGAAGCATCTCATTAATACAACCAATTTAAAATAAAAAAAAAGGTCTGCCAACGGAGTTGGAGGACAAAATCCACAGACCTCAATCCCTGCAAAAACATATTCGCAAAGTTTTATGTGGAACTAATATGGAGGTCTGAGTTGGACAAATTAAGTGTCTGCTTAGTATGAAACTGACTGTTAACAACTCCCCCGTTACTTACAGTCGTCTTAATGGCCAGTATGAACACAAAGACTCATTGTAGCAATCAAAAACTTTGGTACATACAGAAGACAGACTTTGTTTAGAAACTCTGGACCTTTAAAATTCATGATTACCTTGTCCAGGGGGGGTCAGACACACAGCCTGGCTCAGTGCTGATAGGACACTCTGCTCAGCCAGGCCTATCCTCAGCTTCCCAGCCAGGGACCTGTCCATCAAAACCACAAGACCAGCAGCTGTCAGCGCCCATTTGCACCCACTGCCCATGACAACACGCTACACGCTTGAACACACACACAAGAAGTTAAGAAGACACTGCGATATCTTTGTTTTTATATACATGGAGGAGTGTGTGTGTGCGTTTGTGTGTATGAATGTGTGCATGTGTGAGAGAGTGTTATTTTACCTGACTATGTAGCGGGCCTCGGAAAAGCGGCATGCCACAAAGAGGCCTTTGATGATGTCGATTTTCTTATTCATGGCCTGAGGCAGGAGGGAGGAAATTGAGATTCACAGAGGAAGAGCGAGAAGAGACAGAATGCAAAAAGACTGAGGTCACTAGCGAGTACAAACTCCATGTTCAATCCAAAGTGTGAAAAAAAAAGAGCCAGCAGCAACGAAGAAGAAAAAAGGAACTAATTGCTTGAGAGATTTCAGCCAGGTGACGACTCATTCACAGACAAATTACCCACTTCCCCCTGAAGTTGACAAATAAACTAATAATTTCTTGTTCGATACACGATCACATTAACATTTCCTTTATTTTCCCTCCCTGACCCCAATACCGAGAGGCGGGGGGGGAGGTGAAAACAATATTTGCCTGAGACTGCTTTCCCTTAATGAAAATGTTATTCTGAGGCTCACCGAGTTCCCACTCATGCTGGCAATTTCCTTCAATTTCCTGAACACGCCCCCTGCTGTCAGACTGGCCGGTTGGAACATCATGCGCTGGTTGCTACGGGAACTCTCGGCCACGAGGCCTAGATCTCCTTTCTCTTGCGCCTCTGCCTTGATTTTGTCCAATTGTCGCCCTGGAAACAAGAGCGAGACGGTAAATAGCAGTCGCCTCGCTGGCTGATGAGCGGGAGAAGGATGGCATTAGCGGTTAGGCTGAGAATGCACAAGTGTTTTGGTGCAACAGGGTGGTTAAAGAGTGTACGCGTGTGTGTCGGCCCATTACCAGTTGCTTGAGCAACAGCTTTCATCAGCACCGTCTCGCCAACGCCAAGCTCCATCCCCAGGTGGGCAGGACCCAGCTGGTTCAAACATAGATACACACAGCACAGCAGGTCATCTGGAAAATAACACACACACAAATATTTTATTACACAGAGCACATACAAACACACAAGCACAGGCCTACAAAAAGAAGCACACACAAAAACAGATGCCAACACACACACACACACACACACACACACACCAAGGACACAAGCATAGACACAGAAACTCTCACATGACCACATTCGCTCACAGACCAGCCAATGAGAGGCACAGGCACACCATCAAAACACACACACAAAGCAAGACTTCAACGCAAACACACACATCAGCGGAATCCCACAGGTATATGCTCTACACACACACACACACATCAATGAACTGAGTCATCCTCCCACTTTTATGTGCAACCTGGCTTCATCATCATCTTCTTGATAGAGTGGCTGGCAGCCAGCTGCCTGTGTAGCTACATCAGCATGCATTATGGGAGAGATAAAATACCATTTACCTGGAGAGAGCAGCAGCACGGAGCGAAACAGGTTCGACAGCGTCTCGATGTTTCTCAGCCTAGAAAATGACAATGGGATCGCTTTGAGACAAGGAAGGCGAGTTAAACGAATTTTAAAGCCATCCTGTAAATACTGGGAGGCGGGAAATGAGATTTGTCTGAAGGTTTTAATCGGAAATGGAATATGAAACGCTATACATCAGGTGCAGAGCGTGGGGGATGAAAAAGAAATACACGTCATCACCGGGAAGTTTGTCATTCAATACCCTTAAAAAAATAAAAAGAACGTCTGTGAAGGTGATGTCAGGCAAGACACTTAAGTTATGAATCATCTTTAAAATGGATGACCTGGACAATCACACACTCACTTCACAAAAACGCAATCTTCTCGTTACTTTCTGGTTCTAAAATAAGTCATCAGCTGTGCTGGAAAGAATAAAAGCTGAAAATTGCCATTAAAACTAAACCCAAGTGTGAAAAAAAGTTGTTAAAATATATTCTTGAGCATTCCTAGAAAGTGACCCAATTGTAGTTTCTCTGTGTTCTCCAACCTCCCCAGAACATTAATCCAATTTCCTCACTTTCCCTGACTGAAACACACTTCTCTAATTATATTCCAGAAATTCCCAGTAGGAAGCTTAGCCGAAGCTGAGTGGTAATTTTAGTAAACTTACTACTATTTGAATGAGCAGGCAGCACTCTCTCCTAAACGCTGCTTCTCTCCTTCTGGGATGTAAATACGTTCAAATAAATAAATAAACAAACAAACAACACCTTGTCCCTCCATATGGAGCGCTTACCTGCCAGAGTCCTCTTCAATCTTCTCAAAGGTGCGAGCCACAGCCAAGTACGGCACTCTGGAGAGTGATGAACATGTCGTTAGCAGGCGAGGCGTCCGCAATGACAGACTTTTTTTTTTTTACATTCACGGCTTAAACGCCTGACTCAGCTGCTCAGAGCAACTAGCAATTAACGGCGACAGTAGAACGAGCGCCAAAGCTTTGATTCTGTGTTATCAAACCTCTGTGAAAGCAACAGCAGGGAGGACAAAGGTTAGAGCTGCCATGGTGGGAAAACGGTGTCCTTACAACCGTGTTTGATATGGGAAAAAAATTATGTATTACACCTCATATGAGGGGAGGCAGCGGGGCAAACAGGATAAAAAGAGAATTTTCTATCGAGTCATGAGAGTTTTTAACGTGCTGAACAGTCTTAGAAATAAATCAAATTATCGTTTTGCAGGTTCTCTCTATTGAATATGTAAAAACATTCAATATGAGAAAACCTGCAAAAAGATGCTCCTGTTTATTTAATTACAGAGAAATTGAGTGACTTTCCTCCCAACGTGTCATGCACAGTAGTTGACCCGAGTCTGAGCCCGATCTAAAGCAGCACCGCGGCCTTGATGTAGAATTCCATGATTTTTCCATGACTCCCCCATTACCAAGTCAGAGCTCTTCTCCGGTCTGAAAAATTAATTTGCTTCTTCAAGTTTGACTTGCACGGAGAAAAAAAAAACAAGCTGGTTTCTACGACAGTTTGGCTTCAAGGTGAGAATAAAAAACATGCACTATATAAATACGATTATCGGCACTGTTGGGAGAAAACCTTTTTGATCTTAAATCTTGGTGACTTTCTCAGAATATATTAGTTTGGGGAGCTTTTTTTTTTGACTGTCAGGAGTAAAGAGTGAAAACAAATATTGGCTGAGAAAAAGATGGAGATTCATTTTTAAAGAAAATGCCAAACGTCGCCTCGTTCCAGATCCTCACTTGTACAGATTTGCTGCTTTTCTTCCATTTTTTCTGACAGTAAACTGATTATTTTTCGGTTACAGACTGTTGCCTGGACAACACGAGACACTAGCTTTGAGGAATTGTGATTTTTCTGACATCTTATAAATCAAACAATTTGTCAAAAATTAACTGGCCACGAAGTAAGCTGGACTTCGAGTTCCTATTTCTGCATAAGGCTGTCGAGATGAGGGGTGAGTGGGCTGAGTGTGAGTGGGCAGGACTTACTTTTGGCCCTGCTTCCAGCAGGCATGGTCCACGGGATGGTAGTTGGGCCTGGCTGGATTGTAGTCTGTTTGTCCTGACTCACTGAGGAAGAACACAAGAAGAAAAAGAGCAAATTAGGAGTCGAGCTGAATGATGGTGACAGATCTGTTACAGTCCCTGAAGCCAACGCAGATCTCTTTGAAATGTAATGACTGTTTTTGAGGATACTTTGAAAGCTTCGCTGGAAGAAGTTTAACTACTGTTAAGTTAAAAAACTTCAACTTATTTCATAGAAAAGCGTTTCGCACGTCAACAATGTTATGATAATTTATTCCTGCACCAAACACTGATTAGGGTAGTTAGGAAGTTATGCATATCTCGCAGTCTATATGCACAATACGTTATTCTCTTTGCCTCAAACAAGGTGCAAAACACTAGTTGAACAGAATATCGTCGCCTGAATACATTACGAGGAGAGACAGTATAGACATGAATCTTCTTTTGTATGCAACTCCTGTCACTTCTACATTGTCACACACGAGGCAGATTAAAAATGCATTTCCTCACTTCTCCAGCTAAAAATAGTTTGTGGCTGGAATAGTGAACATGACCTGAAAATGACAAGCAGTAATACACTGCTACAGGTGTATTTACATGTTATTTATTTACAGAGCAGCGCTTTACTCTCACAGGCAATAATAATAAACTGACTGGCTTAAAGGAACAGTGTGGAGGATCTGATGGAGCATGATCGAGCAGCAATGTCCATTTCAGCTGAAAGGATCACTCAAAAACATGATGAGTCATATTTTCAGGCAATAATACAATACAATGAAAGCATACTACTTATTTCTGCAGTACTCTGTCTGTAAATCACCAGTTCTCAAACTGTGGTACGTGACCACTCTCAGGTGATACGTGGAACAAAATATAAAATATATCACATTTTCATATGAAAATAAACTATGAGGTGAGCTAAAATATGACAAAAAAAAAACAGTGCAATCATGCTCCAACTGGGAAATGTGAAGCACGGATCAGGATTTAATTAGTTCTGGTTCTTGAACCAGTTCAGTTCGATAAATAATCTCATTAGGAATCAAACTCATTCCTGAATGAACTGACCGTAGCTGAATAAAGTCAGCCTATGCATGCTGCTATATTTTAAAACGTGCTTCATGATGGTGGTACTTGGAGAGTTGAATATTTTCTGAGGTGGTACACAGTTTGAGAAACACTGCTCTTAGTCTTAGACACTGGACCTTTAAACATAAGGAGGTAATCGATGGTTAAAACAGTGCTACCTCACCTCTGGTGTCAAATGAGTTTCCTCATCTCCGACTGCCACAATGTATGTATTTACCAAAGGGGTCAGAGGTCAAGCTTAGGGGAACAGTGAGACTTATGGACTTGTTAAGATCAAGTGTTAGTGAGACACACAGTCCTGAGGCATCTCTAACTTCCTGTTGTTCTTCGTCTTACCCTTTGGTGTCTTTGCTGTCCTCCGCTGAAGTTTTCCTCTCCGCACTCGTCTTTTTCTCCCCTTCACTTTTCTCTGGTTTCTCTGTCTTCACTGCAGCTTTCCTGGGAGCTTTTAAAAGAAGAAAACATAAAAAGAGGAGGTGAGCATGTAGCAGAGGTTGGGGCAGAACAATATTTTGCTGTCTTTCCTAACTGATAAAAGCATAGCACATTTACCGACACATTTTTTTGTGCAAGCACAGAGCTATGCAAATTCCTGCTCACCAAAGAAACTGCTGATGGGGGCTTTCTTGGGCGGCTCCTTATCTTTCTGCTCTTTTGCTTCTTTCTGCTTTCTCGCCGTTTGACTTTTTGGGCTCTCTTCTCCTTCTCGCGTGTCCTTTTCAACCACCTCCTCTTTGGCAACAGCAGGCCCTTTCTCATCATCGGCCTTCTCCTTTGCTTCATTTTTCTTCATCGCCCCCTCAGATTTCTTTTCTTTCTCATCAGAGCCCTTTCTCTCCACCTGCTCCTCCTCCTCCTCCTCCTCCTCCTCCTTCTCATCCCTGGTCTTCTCGCCTTCTTCTTCCTTCTCACTCTCCACCTCCTCATCTGGGCCGTTGGCCTCGGTCACAGCCTTTTCAACTGCTTCTTCCTTTGCTCCCTCCTCCATGGGTTCACCAGGGTTCCCTACACAGGGCGAGACAGAAAAGGGAGTGGAGTCACTGAAGAGATAAATGCCAGCAGGTTGACTGAGGGCGACCCAGTTTGTTTGTGAGCCCATGTTTGAAGACGGTTTTCAACCTAACAGCCTTTTTCGGTAAATGCCGCAGGTTATATTTTTTTAAGTTTCCTTTTCACCCAAGATAGTCAGGTAGAGGAGAAATGACTATTGACAAGCTTGTAGCATCGAGTCCCAGTGGACAGAGCCGAGGTCATGATACCGGCTGAGTGACGAGCCAGATATGAAACTTTAATTTTCTCATCCACAAGTTAAAGTGACTGGGGAATCCAGTTACTTTTGGTACTTTACCACCCAATTTTAGAAAAGATACAGGCCATTTTCCTGTCTGCTGTGCTGCTGCAGGTACACACACCACTTAAAAAAAAAAAAAAAAACTCACCAGGTTTAGAGGTGCTGACTCTGGGAAAACTCAATAATTTTGCTGGCCTGCTTTTGCACAGTCATCACTGTAATTTTGCCCCCATATCAGACATCTTGTAAGAGACGCAGGCAAACAGATTACACAAATCCAAAGTGAGAAGATGGATGGAAATTGGATGGATGATGTAAATTTCCAGGAAAATGTGGCTTCACGTTGTTGTTTAGGGCAAAGTTACAAACAAAAGGCAAAGAGAGAGTGAGTTTCTACTTTTTGAAATTCATTTTTTTCCATTCATAGCTACATTTTTAGAAGAAAACAGAGATGTTTGGCACTTGTAGTGGCATTTTAAAAAGATTAAACAGCAGCAAGTTTATAATTAGAATTACAAGCGAGGCCTGACGAGAGCTGACTTTCTTTTTGAGCTGCGTCGTTCATCCAATTGTTTCATTCATCTCTTATTTTCTATGAATACATTTACTGTTTCTCTGACAGTTTCCCATCTGCTAATTGTTTTTGTCTGACCTGCAGTCCAAATCTCACATTTCTAACTATTATTAACAACTTTTTAAACAACCACTTATTAAATCGGTTGCAGTTAAATCTTCTGTTGATTAATTGAGTAACAGTTTCAGCGTCTACTGATCACAGCTCACACCAAATGTGCAACATTGACAAAAGAAGTAGTCGAGGTTCGGTAGCTGGATTAATTTGGGGTGTGAATGTGATAATGCTGCTGCTGTTCTGTCAAGTTGATGCACATCAAAACATGACGACGAAAACAAGATGCCACCAGAGAGTGTGTGTGTGTGTGTGTGTGCGCTTTCATAAGAAACATCAGACAAGCGTCTGTGCTGTTTAATGATGGAGACAATTATTTATATTTTAGAAAGTCCTATGTGAATGACTTGAAGGTTACATATTTCCATATCTTTCTGTGCTTTCCAAATAAATGCGTTTACTCTCATGGGAAATATAGTAAATATGTTTTAATGTGGAATTCATAAACGTTCGTATAAAATGGGAACGCTCCACATTCAACATGTTCATCCAAAGTTTTATTTTCTTCTTTGCTCTGAAGCTTTTTCTGAAAGCACACAGTTCTAATAAACAGCTACAGTGTAATAGACAGTCCAGGCAGTGTGGTGTCCATTACACACCACACAGACCTTGTATTGGTTGCAGCGCAGCGATAGAGGACTTATGCTGATGGGACAAGAAGTGTATTGATATTGTGAAACAAAACACAAAGATAATTTTCTATTGATTTTGTCAGTCTGCCCATGTATCCAACATGTTTGTGTACCAACTTCATCTTCCATTCATGGAGACCTCCCAGCCCCCGTGCAGGAGGCTGCACTGTGTTATCAGACCTGCAGCAGAGGTGAAGGCGTACCTGGGCTGCTGCCGCCGCTCTCCACACGGGGTCGTTTCTTTTGCTGACCCTGCGCCTCCTTGGCCTCGGTCTCGCTCTCATCCTTCTGACACTCGCTGCCGCTCCTGCTATCATCGAGCTTCCTCTTCGGGAACGTCTTCCTCGCTGCACGCATCGGGGCAGGTGTTAAATTAAAAAGAAGGAGAGAGAAGGAAAAAAAAAAGTGAGAGGCATCACAACTGAAATCACATCATGATCAAACGTGGAGAGAACGTGAAGCTGAAAGTTTGCTCTCTTATTGTGGATGTAGGGCGAGGAACAAAAAAAAAAAAAAGAGAATCACAGATACGTACTTTGCTAATGAAAACACTAATTCCATCCTGAAAGAAATTATGCAGCACAGCAGCTTAAGGTTCCTCTGTAATTTTATGCAGCGTTGGTGCTCGAGGGTAATTCGAGTTTTGGTTCCACATCCGCCTACGTTTTTTTGGTCCTTGTTAGGGTTCCATCACAGGTAGCACCGCTAATGTTTTTTTTTTTCCTGTCGATATTATAATGAAAGTATTAACCTAGCACATTAAGAATGCAATTTCTGGTCAAATTAGAGTGCTGCTCAAATGTTTTCTCCAGTGGCTGATGGTGGCACCGCTGAAAGCAAACACTGCAACCATCAAACGGAAACAGAACGGGATGATGAAAAGAGAATGAGACGGCTTCTTTCCTGCTCAAGGAAACAAAAGTGAGAGAGAGGATGCGCATCCCAAATGAAAACAAAGCTGTGATGCCAGAAAACTGTGTTACTATAAGTGGCTTAAAAAAAAAAAATCTATTGAAAATCCTCCCTGACATGAAAATACAAAGCTCCGCTTTGGACATTCTCTTTCATGTTGAATGCACGTCGTTAACACGTACAGCTCATTTAAAATGTATCGATAATGAACGTGTGGGGCAACAGCTGCATCAGCTCGTGCATGTGTGAAATATACCCGCTGTCATGTACAGTCTGCAGCTATAGAATAATAAATCACTTCACATTACATGCTACATCCATGATTTTTTAATACAGTTACAAAGGCCAGAAACAAAAAAGGAACAATGACAATAATAAGGACTTGCTCCACTGGTTCCATCAAGGCCCACTCAGCAGAAACGATACAATGTGCCGATAATATTACGATCACAATGCAAATACATGCAGAAACGTAATGACACAGGCTCAAAGAGTGTGTACTCTTGGTTGAGACCTGTCCGGAGAGTCGAGGGATAAACGAAACAACGGGGTGGAGAGCGTGCCTTGCTGTTTTTGTTGGTGAACAAACTTCTCATGCATGCACTTTGTGATAAATGTCTTGTTTTCCCCCTCCTCGTTGTGAAATAATGAGTATTTGGAGCCATTAGGCTCCTGCTAACAAGTAATCAAGTAAAAATCGCCGGAGGCAGAAGCGCCATCAATCCTCGGATGGTGTCAAGGTTCAAAAGTGCTGCAACTTTCCAGAATAGCTCGGGGACCGCAGATTCAGAGTAGAGGAAAGAAGAAAGGAAGAAGAAAGAAACCAAATCTGACCGGTCTTGCGTTTAACAATCCCAGACGGAGAGATGGAGTTCGGGGTGGTGGGGGTCCCAGGTGAAGCCGAAGAGGCCGGGGTGGCCGGAGTGGCAGGCGTTACAGGGGTGGTCGGGGCTGGTGGAGGAGACAGCGGGGTGGGGACTGCCTTAAACACATCGTCCTTCTGAAAGACAAGCGGTGTTCATGTCAGTGAAGAGGCAGCAGAAACAGAACCTTTAATAGACACGATTACAGCAGATCAGAGAATCAATTTGAGCTAATTTCATGATTAAATTTAGATCAACATCAGACAGACAGAGACTGACAGCAACAACTGTACAGCTGTTTTAAAAAACAGCACACTCTGGATCACTGTGGACTCTTTTCTATCACCCATCCTCAATGTGGCATCTCTTGTCTTCTGTCTATGTAAAGAGGCAGAAAGCTCGACGCGATCTATGAGGAAAAGTATCTCCGTGTTTTAGGAGGTGTGGGAAAACAACAGTGCAAACCTTGAACGACACACACCTCCATCAGCGAGGAAACAAGTTTGTTGTTCAATGGAGTGCGTCGTTTAGAGAGGAAGGAAAATCAGGAGGAGGCAGGAAGCGGTGTAAGCACAGAGGCTGGCAACCACTTCTAAAAGTCAGTGTTGACTTGAGGCCTGTGCTGTGCATGAAATGTCTCAATATTCCCCAATTAATCATGCTGTATGCTTGTTCTTGCATGAACTGAGACTTATTTATAACTATGCAGTACCACCTGAGCGCTGCAACACAAACAGTGGATATAAAGTACATGTAGCTTGTGCTTAAGTGGCCATAACTCCAGCAGAAGGTCACAGTGACTCTCAGACAGGGGCACATTTACATCAGAGGGTACTTCTGCAGCTGCCACAGGGTAAAGGGAACAATAAGGAACACAGATAATGTGATAAAATATACACAAACTGATGCTGATCTTTACTATATTTATTTTCACAATAACAAATAAACTACCAGCTACAAAAGGGCAGCGGGTTAGGACACTTCTTCCACCAGGTTGTAAGAGTGCCACATGCTACGATTCAGATCATAAAAACTAGTTAGAAAATAAGGAAATAAACCAAAACGGAACTAAAAGTATCTGATGAAACCTCCAGCTTCTGCTTCTAATGCCAAAACACCAACATAATGATTTATCGACCACCAGAAAATCAATCAGCAGCAGCTGATAATCGACTGTTTATCGAGTGGCGCTCTCTCTGCCTCGATCTGGAAACTTTCAAGTTTCTGGAAATTTTTGTGATCATGTGTGTGGCATCATTCACAATTAATCCCAAACAGAAGACAAAATAATAATATTATAATAATTAGCTGCCAACTTGTTTTCATCTCAGGTGTGGCCAGCAGAACAAGAGTGCATATGTTATTAATATTGGCACCTAATCATAAAAATGTATAATAACCATGTGAGCGTGATGCTGAGTGTGTCCTGCTGACACACACAATGTATCTGTCACAAATCTCTTCACTCAATGAACAAATTATTAATAATTTGGGACATATTACAAACAAAATGAAGGGGGCCGTTAAGAGAAGCGTTTATCAAACAACAGGTGGTTGAGCGACAGCCAGAGCCGATAATCAGGTCTTTTCATTATGCGGCTTATTGACAAACGCATTCAACATTGTGATTCACCATACAATTACTGCGCCTTTGTGCAACGCTGTTTTTCCAGCCACTGAATAAACAATAGGCGCTGATACGCCTACAAGAGCTCTAACAGTCGCATTATATTTGGCTGGTGCAGGTTAGAAGATTTGATGGGTTACATGCTGCTTTAATGACTTACAACGTGCTCATGACTGCTCTCTTATAATTATAACATCAGACTTTCATCATATAAAAGTAGTCTGCTTTGTATTTCAATCACAATGACTTCCCTCGAAGCTGTCAATTTGTTTTTTTGCACAAATGTCACTGTTCATTCAGAGACACCTGCGTCTGAATTAGGAAGCGTGAGGTGGCGTTTACCTTCTCTGTTTTGCCGCCAGCCTCTTTGTCTCCCTGCCCCTTGATGGCGGCTTGTTCTTTAACGGCCGGCGGCGCCTCGTCGTCGTCGCTGTCCAGAATCTGACGGCTGCGTTTGGCAACCTTCTTGATGGGTGAGTCCGGTTCCTGGACGCCGTTCTGCACCTTGAGGGGGCTTTTGGCAGGCCTGGAGACGAGCGCGGGGCACAAGACTCATTTATATAAAACTGCTCAAGAAGCCACAAGGTGTAATATTAAATATTTAAAGAGGACAAATTCAAGTGCAAAAGCATGAAGAAACTGAGAAACATGAAGGCAAGGGTCACAGAGGTCAAAGCAATGATGAAAGTATCATTACATGAAGAGAAGTGTATTAAAGACACCCTTTAAAGATGACATCAGCAAGAGATAATGAACATTATCATCAAAGCAGCTCAGAGATGAGAAACATGAGTTACTGAGTGACAGATCTGTGATTCAGAGTGATTCCAAGATAACTGTCAAAAATCTTTGAATATTATCTCATGATTTATTATTCTTCCCAGACATATTGGTCAGAAATTTCTGTCTTACAAATGCAGGTATTTATTTGTGATATATTTGTGCATTCGTTAACTTGACGGCTGCTCGCAGTCGTCCTGATGTCAGTTCCTCAAACAGGAACTTAAGTAATAGGTTCAGTCGAGAGATTTGCATCCGAGTTGAAGAACCAGCAGCTATAAATTCAACGCTAATCTACATTTTGTGCTATAGATCTTCATCTGACAGAGACTTCTGTAGTGACAGGACGGAGCTCTGTACGTCTGAGCCAAGATCGAACTTTAATTGTTTCTAAGGAGAGAGTTGTGGTGCAAAGTAAGAAAGAGGGGAAAGACAAGATATCAATACACTGCAAGTGTATTATAATCAATAAACAGAAAGCCAAACATATAAACAAGGTTAGAAAGAGTCATAAGTTGCACATAAGAGATGTGGCATCTATCTTACACCATACAGATGAGTATATCCATAATACTGCACACAATATCCAAATCTCTCCATCACATAATAGAGCAAACCTTTGCATACATAATGATAATTAATAATCCCCCATTCTGTGTGGCAGAACAGAAAAATCTTACTTCTTCACTGGTGCATCTGCACTTTTCTTCTGGATGTTGCTGTCCTTGTTCTTGGGCGCAAAGAAGGATCTGATGGAGGACGAGCACAGGACACAGTTAATGGCCTAGTGAGAGTTAGCGTGTTTGGATACAGCCTTTAAAACAGCATCTTCTGCCACACACACACACACACACATAACTTTAGGTTAGTGAGCAGCAAGGTTAGTTATTAAACTTTGTGCGTAGCTGAGTTTGATCGCTATCTTAGCTCTAACTTAGCAGCCTCATGTAGCTACTACACAGCTCATGGTTGTTCTTAAACCAATAAAGGTCGAGCACACACACACACACACACACACACACACACACAGACACGATACATTAGCAGGAACATTTATCTGACAGGTGTTTGTCGTCTGTCTCCATGGTTGGAGGAGAAAGTGAGTCCCGATGCTGCTAAGGGAAGCTAACGCTAACTTACAGGCAGTGCTGTTTAACGTTGGATAACTCAGCTAGCTAACGTTACACACTCCTGTGGGCGCGTTAACAACACCCTTAATACAGAACTTATGTTACCTCACATTGTTAGTTAATGCTGACACGGACACCGCCGAGCTAACGTTAACACTGACAGCAAGCTAAACAGAAACTACCGCTACTTCTCCCACTTTGTACTCACGCGATGCTCCGCTGCATGTTGCCGTTAAACTCTTCCTTCACGTGCTGCTCAGTTAAAGACTAAAATATAGTTATAAATGATAGCACAGGTCCAACATCCGCACACATACACACACAGAAACACGGACTCCCGCGCTGCAGGACGATAAAATAGTTGGAATATTCGGCGCCAAAATGACATCCCCGGCCGGAGATCGTCAAAAGAAGAAGAGGAGCCACGCGCTAGCTAAAAATCTGAGCCGAACGCGGCACGCGCTCGACCGTTTGAATTTTAACGGTCAGAAATTCAAACGGTCAAGCGCGAGCCTCTATGCTAGCAAGCTAAGCTAAGTTGTTACAGTTAAAAGTGAACAAATAAACATTTTATCACTGACAAACGGCGTTAAATAACCTAATATACTAACCCGTAATTCACCTAGAGCCACTAAATATTAATAATAATAATAATAACTTTATTTGTGTAAGATTTAGGGCTTTTATTTTCAGAGTAATGCAGGCGTGGATTATATTATTTATAACTATGTTTTCATGCATCTATAATCATCTAAGAATAATAATATTTTTATTTTTGGTACTAAATCCTTTTATATCTACATTGGAAGCGGGTCCTCTCTCATGGAGGCCACCATATTAAAACATTGTTTTGCTATGGTAGCCCAGAACAGACAAACTAAATACTGACTCTGGGCGGTGCCTTTCAAGCTTTGTTTGTCCTTCACGCTAGGAAGACGAGGGTGATGTGAAATTGAAATACAGAGATTAGACCACCAGATGCAACCAAATTCTTTTACTTTATTTGCCCATTTGTCCTAAGACATATTTTATAAATCAAAACAACTTTAGTTTCATTAATATGTGCTCTGATCCAGTGTAAATCTGACATTTCACATACAAAATGAATTAAACTTATTTTTGTGATTTTGTTTGTGTTTTTAAGGCTTATAAGTGACATAATGTTTTAAAAAATGTTGACAGTTTCCACAGCAAATCTTGTGCTTCCACCTCTAAGAGAAAAGTTCTGTGGGGTTTTTCCTACTAAATATAGAATGATATAGTTAATTTATAATATCTGATTCTGGTTTTGAGTTGTTAATCAGTAATGATAAATAGGCTACAGCTGAAGTCATCAAATAGAAGTTTTAAAATGTATATATATTTATATTTTAATCACCAGGTAAAATTCAAAGTACAAAAACATTAAATAGTATAATATGATACAAATATATTTATTTGAAACAATAATAACAAACATATAAAAGTTAACCCTCTCTTGTAGCTTAAACAGGATTCAGGGTAACCGGAGAATAACCCGGAGTGACACCTCTTTAATTTTTTACCCAGCTCTGACTCCCTCCCGGGAAAAGCAGTGAAAAGTTTAGCGGCTACCAAAGATGCAGCTGCCCCCTGCTGTGTCGGAGTGGAAACATCAGGCTGACACCAACAGGCTGGTCCTGATGCTGCAGAAGAAGAAGAAGACATGAAAGCTGCTTTCATGAAAATTTCACAGTGCCTGTTTGTATGCATCATTGATGCGACTCTTATTATTTTCATGAAGCCCGAAGGAGGAGGGCGAGGAATGCAAGACAAACAGCTGAATAATGTAAGTTGAGTGCACTGCTTTATTTACTCAAACACAAGTGCCATGTTGTTAATTGTTTACAAGTGCAATTCCCCTACTGTGGCATGAAGAGCTGACAAAAGAAAAGCAGCTTCTTCAATATTTCTATCAAAAAAAAATAAAATGCACACGTCATGGTCCAAATGAATAAATACAAAGTCTGTGTATCACAGGCTGGGAATGATAAACTACTGTACAACGAGCCTATTTGAGAGATTTGAGGAGGGAAAGCAGTCCATCTGTTATAGTTTGTTCCCCTTCTTCACTCCCTCTCCCCCATCTGTGCATCACTCCCCACTCTCCTCTCCTCTCCTTGAATTTCAGTCTGCTTCACTCCACCAAACAGGCTCCGACTGATGTGGTTCAAATCCCACCCGACGGGGCTCTTGTGCGGCCAGCCGTTGGCGCTGACGTGGAGGGCCGACTCCCTCAGCTCCCTCAGGTTGGCTCCCGGACGTCCAGGGGTGGAGATGAAGGGAAAGTGGCTGTGGAGAGCGCGGGGAGTCGGGATGGGCTTAGGGAGGCAGCACGGGAGCAAGAGGGGGTAAGAAGGGACGGACTGGACCGCTATCAGGAAACACAGAGAGAGAGAGTCACGTCAATCACAGCTGGAAGTATTCAGATCCTTACTCAAGTAAAAGTACTAATATCACACTGTAAAAGTACTCCACTACAAGTAAAAGATGTGACTTAAGTAGAAATATGTCAGTCAGGAAATGTACTTAAAAAGTACTCAGTGCATATTTTATATCTTATTATGACTCATGCATTCATGTAAAAGGAGGGTTTTCTTGTTGGCTGAGGTGGAGCTCATTTTGAACTACACTGCAGACTAATGAATATTTTAATTATGCATTAATCTGATGACAGTTATCTCCATTAATCCACTGATTGTTTGGTTTTTAAACACCCAGAGCACAAAGTGACACTTTAATAATGCTTGCTTTGTTAATGACCAACAGTTGAAACCTCAAAATTATTAAAAAATTAACAAAGAATTAAAATTAACAGAACATTTTAAGCAGATTCTCACATTTGATGGTGTGAGATCTCCTTTTTATGGTGTGTTTTTCTTTTTTTGGCTCGACCCACCATCTTAAACTCGTGGTGTATTCATGATGTCCACATTGTTTCTCTCATTTGTCTTTGTACTACTGTGAGCTGCAACTGTCTGACGGCACTATAAAAATTTATGAAAAGAGAAGTTTGCAGTGAAAAATTACAAAACGATTTTAATGATAAAATAATCTGCCAGCTGATGAATCAACTGGTTGTTTGTAGTTGTATTTGTGGCTTAAAGTAACGTGTAACTAAATCTGACAACATCACTTCCTTGTAATAAAGTAGAAGTACCATGAAATATACCTCAGATTTGTACCAACAGTACTTGAGTCAATGTATTTAGTTACATTGCACCACTGCACGATGCCTACTGAGACGTGTGATTATCAATAATCATATAACAAAACTCTTTTCTGGGATGCACTTAAATATGCCCCTGAAGGTCCTCCTGGTTTATTTAGCAAATGTTTGCAATCTCGCACACACTACACACACACACTACACTCATCCTCATCTTTTCCCTTGTTTACCTTTCTTTGAGTTGGTTTTTGAGCTGCTAAACAGTAAATTATCTTTATTTGTGCCTTCAATCAGCGTCTCGCCTTCGCTTTGTCATGGCCTCAGAGCCGTGTCGTGACAGACCTTGAATCAAAGTTAAGTTATTCACAGCTGAATGAAAACTGTGTTTCACCTTGTTAGCTGATGCATATGGCAAAAATAATTAAATTTAAAAAACGTTAAACTGAGCTATCTTCATAGCAGCCGAGCAGGAAGACGAGATGAGACGTGGTCGAAAGTTTTAAAATTCCCTTTTTTGTACTTATTATATTGCTTTTATGTCATCAGGAGCTGCACAATTGATCAGCTTCCAACCAGTAACTCAATACACTGAATAATAAACCTGACGGATCACGGTATTCAAGGTGCACAGGAGCAGTAGTAGAGTTGTTTTTTTTTTGGTGTTGACTCAAATCCCACAGTTACATCCCAGATGCTTGAATTTATTCGTTTTGAACCCCCCCACAGAATTTGTCTTCAAGGTCAGAACTGAACACGCTCCTGCATTATTTTTCATCCCACACATCATATTTGACCTTGAAACAGAAGAAATCACACAACAGCGGGAAAGCAGTGTTTTCACCTGCGGCTTGAACTAAAGGAAACTCGTGAAATCTGCAGCATGAGAGCGTTTGAGCGTCAGTTATGTGATGACAAAGTGAGTGAACATGAAGAGGACGTGAAAGTTACCGGCGATCCTCTCGCATTTTAACAGCAAAGGCAGATGAAGAGCTTTCAGAGATCAATCCAGCTGATACTGCAGTTACTACGTTTACTGAATACTTCATCAAGAGGATGCCGACGATTAATTGATCCAAACACGTATTGTCTGTGTAGCCAAAGTCTGAGCCTATTCATCTGTGCCATGGAGCTCCTTTGTTGTCTAAAAACTATTAAAAACACAATGAGCTGCACTCGTTATGTCCTTCTGCCGCTGTAAATGTCAAATGTGTATCAATCCACGGCTGAAAGTAGTCCCCAAAAGACATGCATGTGTCTGCCAGAACAGCTTCAGTGCACCGTGATTGATTACAAGTTTCTGAACTCTACCGGAGGGATGAACAGTTCTGCCAAAAGATATTCCCTCACTTGGTGTTTTAATGACGGCGGTGGAGAGCTAACGTCGGCCCACAATCTCCCATAAGTGTGTGTCTTTGTGTCGCAGTACTAGTACTGCACGAGCATCGCAGTCATCGAATGTGCGCAATGTCTGACCCTGTTTACTGATGTCTTTCCAAGCTGCAACCTCTGCGACTGTGAAGTGAAGCCAATGTGGAAGTGACAACAAACTGCAGTTCCTCAAACGTCCACTTGGGGCTGGCTCCAGCAGTGAGTCAGTCTCCATAAGTCCCCATGTTCAAATGACTACAAATGACTTTACAGCCTGGTACAAACAACAGTTTTGGTCTCTGTAGCTAATTTCCCCGTTCATGACAACTGTACTGAGGGTGAATTCATATACAACTCACCTGTTCACGTTATATTAAGTTATTAAAGTGCAGAGAGAGTGTGGATGCTTTGATTGACAGGTGAATGCCGTTACAGGTGGCTTGTTTGAGCAACCGGATGTCATTCAGCCCGCCTCAGGCCCGCTGACAGTCCGTGTCTTTTGTAATTTAGATTAGCCGGGAGGCAGCAGAGGCAGGACTGCCAAGATGGCAGAGCCACCACACTGTGAGCTTCACAGCGGCTCCGCAGACACCTATGGGTGACGCCACGGAGACCGTGTCCATGTTCTCTACAGTCTATGTCTTTCCCATACATATAAATGCAGTGGAGCTGCTGTTCATATTGAAACTCCAGCAGTCTTTGTGATTGAAGCTCCTGCCTCTTTCAAAGTCACTTAGATCTTTTCCTCTTGCCATCTTGCTACAGAATCGACTGGTCTTGCTCAGCATTTTTATACACATCACAGAGCATGACTGAATGTTAACTGTACCGTGCAGTGCACCTGTGTGAGAGCATCTGTATTCGTTATGTTCCTCCACTCGTTTATTCGAGTTCTTTCCTTTAATTTGTCACCTGTCTGGATACGGCAGGCACATTGTGTGTTTAGATGTGCCCGAACCACTGATGGATGCGTTTCTTACCTCTGTCCATCACCGACCCTGCTCCTCCACACAGAGGAAGAGCGCTCTCGGCGGGGAGGAGAGGAAAGGGGAGAGGGCCGCTCTGTACAAGCTGGAGGGGGGGACGGGTGGAGGATGAGATGGGAGGATGGATTGAAATGAGAACATGGATCTTTCAAAAACAGACGTGCACAAAACATCAAGAACACCGGCTGTAGTTTGGGATCTAGAACAAAGTCGATGGAGTTCAGAGGATGTAGAAAAGTTAAAGAAGCACTTTAGATGATTAAGACATTAATCAACTTAATAGCAGAGAGGTGTTCCTGATTATTTTGTACACTCGTGGCCTCATTTAAAATTGAAATATGGTAAAAAACCTAATTACAATACATGATAGTAAGATTTTTATTCCAAACTCGGATGGTATTTCTAGATGTACTGCACTTACACAGCACTTTTCTACCTTGACAGACAAAACACATCCCGACTCTAACAGAATGAATCATATAATTAAACAAAGTCTTTATGAAAGGTAACCTGAGCCCCCTCTATATTAGAGGATCAGCCTATTTCATATTAAATGATAAAGTCTTAGTAATGATTTCTATTCATTTCAGCCAGTTTTATATTAAATGATAAAGTTGAATTAATTGTTTCTATTAGAGTCGGCCCATTTTTTGAATATTAAATATCACAGTAAGCCAAGTGTTTTTGGAATAAAACTCTTCTTAAAGGACTAAACACATGTTTTGGAAATCTGATCCAAGTACAGCTTGTAGGTGCTTTTTTAAATAATTTCATATGACCACACAGTGAAGTCCTTTAAGCTGTGAGGTGTGAAGGACGTGGTGATGACCTGATGCCCCGGCGCTGCTGGGTGTCCCGGGTAGTTGACCAGGATGAGTTTGCTGAAGTTGAACTTGTAGGTGAACCTTTTGCCTTTGGTCTTGTGCAGGATGCGTTTGTTGTAGTAGTATCTGCAAGTAAAATGTTTTCTGTGTCAGACCACACTCTGGCTGTGTCTGTGTCTGTGCAGGCTGTAATGTCTGCAGCATATGCACTCGTGTTCCTGCGAGCCACTTTAGATAAAAGTGCTTCCCAAATGGCATGTGTTGCATCTGTGGGCATTTTAGATTTCAATTTTTCATTTGACAGCATATGTTTAGAGAGGAGTAGATTTTATTTACAGCATCAGCCCAGGGGAAGGTTACACACATTGACTGTTGTGCATGAGTGTTTGTGTGCATATATGCTGCATGAACATGTCGACTTCACTCGTGCATTTTGCATCACCTGAGTGCCCGGCTGAGCTTGTCGTAGTTCATGTGTGGCTTGCCCTTCCTTTCCCCCCACAGCCTCGCGAGCCTCTCTGGGTCCCGGATGACGAACTCGCCCCACTCCCCTCCCCAGCCGATGGCGCCGCCCTCGCCACGCCCCAGCAGCTCCAGCAAGAAGTGCCACAGCTGGACCTGCCTGGAACCAGGCGACCAGGCCGGTTTGTAGGCCCAGTCAGGGAACAGCACTGCTGGAGAGACACGAGGAGGTAAACGACTGGGAAGTCATCAACATGTTAATGCTGATGAATAATTTGAATGAAGTGGTGCGGTATTGATGAGTCCCTGCCAGCAAGTTAATTTATTCATTTGTTTGTCAGTCGGAGGCGACAACAAATCAGATTTGGATGAAGCTTGGACGAGTTATGCATCTCTGTGTTGTTAGATGAGGCCTCTGTCATATCTGTGCAGTAAATATGATGCAACTGAGCGAACAAGATAACTTAATTAGTGCGCTTCACATGCTGAGAGGCAGATTTTGTTACTTTCGGATGGAGCTAGGCTAGCTGTTTCCACCTATTTCCAGTCTTTATGCTAAGCTATGCTACAGCTACAGCCACTGGCTGCTTTTATTATTATTTATTTATTATTTTAGCTAAAAACTTCAGCATGTGTTACATATTCCAGTCTGTATGGTGGGAACAAACTACCAGAAGGGCTTAAAATTTACAACCTTCAACATTAACGTTTTTAATAGAATAATAATTAATATTAATCGAGTTAAGTGAATTGGGCCTCCTGCTTATTAAGTACATTTACTTTAGGAACTTACTAACTTCTACTTTTCTACTGATTTTTGTAGATCTGAGAACTTGTTCCACCTCTGATTCATTTTATAATGACACACGTCAGGACTTAAAGCAGGTCTCCATCAGAGTAAACACACATATCGCTCCTTTTATAACGTTGTGTTTCAGATGACGCCTCTGATGTTTGGTTTGATCTCCAAGTCGACTGATTCCTTCATCCTTACTCTGGATCATTGTTTTTGTTCGTCCATATGTTCATTAATTAATTAGTACAAGAATGTGTCACCAATTACTTTTTTCCATTGTTGACGAAACATGAGAAAATGAAACATTTTACTACTCGAAATTAGCAATTAACGTGATTTTTGAAGCAGAGAAGTTGGTGAATAATTGTTTCAGCACAACATGTCACGCAGAAACATTATCTCGGGCCGGAGAGGACGTCTAATTAATTCTTCCATTATCTTTTCTTGTGATTGTGAAGCTTTGTTTTCTTGTGAGCACAAACTAATCACTCCGTCATGATGGGGGAACTATGTCAGGCTCATTATGTCGAGTTCACAACGTGACCATTTGTTAGAAAGGTTCTCATGGGTGAACAGAGATGTGTAGGACTTTCTGTGTGACAATTTAAAAAGGATTTCGTGCAACTCACATCTCGCTACTTCGGTTTAGTTCATCACACAAACCTGAAATTTGATATAAAAATCTTATATCTCTTGTTTTAAAGAGGCAAACACATTGTTTCCTATAAAACTGTGGATTTCTCTGGGTTTGAACATGCTAAACATTTGGGAAAATCTAAATACACAACTCAACAAAATATGTAAAATAGCCATCAGGTTTTTAATCTTTAAAAAATTAAAGCGTGCATCAAGACTTGCAGCAGCGATGACCTCTGCTTAGCTAGCATCGTAATGAAAATCAAGTGAAGAAACACTTTATGTTCAAATTACAAAGACTCGATCAAGGAAATCATTATTTTGAAACATCAACAAAATAACTTTATTTCCTAATTAAGAAAACAATTTCTTAGCGTCCACTTTGGTCCTCCGTATCCCGATTTTTACTCACTTTTTAAGTTACTGCGATTGAGCTAAAGGGGGCGCTAAAAGTCACAGATCAAAATGGGGCCACGTGCAAAACTGGTTGCCGATTGGTCGAGAGAGGGACGGCATCACGTGCTGCCTGTCGCTTTATTTTTCACGATTTTAATCATTGGACCGCGCTCAGAGCAGATGCGCATCGCAACACAAAATCTCCCGCACACGTAATGAAAACACTTACTTCTACTCCAGTAAGGCGATGAAAGGTGTCCTACTGAAGAGCTACAGCTGCACTGCATCTGAAAACACACACACACGCACACAACGAGAGGCGATAAAACTACTGAGCATCTTCATCACTGTGATCATCACCAGGCTGAAGTCAGAGAGGCGAGAAAAGAGGAAAAAAGGACGCTTAAAAGAAATATTAATTAGCTGTCATGTGGTGCTAAATTAGCCGTCACAACAAAGGACAGATGTAACTGATTACAGCAGCTTCTGCTCTCAGGAGCTCTTCTAAAATAAAATGAAATCCTCTTCACACAAATTAACTCAAGAACAAATCTCAAACCCGCCGACTGTATAATGCACCAGGATCACTATAACTGTAAATAAATACAAGGGTTATAGATCTCTGTCGGTTCATAATGCGCTTGAAATTATATTTACTAATACCAATAGCCAATTTGTGATTAAATCAGCACTTTCCCTGCAGATAGTGTTTAGATATTTGTCTTCAGTTCCATCCTATAAACGCACACACCGTCCACCCACGGACGCAGTGACCTTCCCGGGCGATTTTCTGAGCAGCACAGGCACCCACCATCTTCCCTGGAAGGCTGAAAACTCATCTCTTCAAGAAGTACTTCACATAACCCTTTTCCCCCACTGAATGATGTCTCCTCTCCTATAAGCCCTCTTCCACGAGCTGTAATATCCTCTTATCTTGGAGCAACAACAACAACAACAACAGGGAGAGAAAAAAAGACGATGTCTCCCCTTAGCTCTTATTTTATTTCCTTTTCCCATGGAGCACTAACACTCACACATGATCATTGCAGGGTCGAAGGGACATTATCAGGAAAGTGAGAGCTGAGCCAAAGACGTTTTACTTGTAGGGCAAAAAAGGAAAAAGAAACTCAACAGACATGACAATTAAACACCAGAAAACAATGAAAATACAATCAGGCTGGAGCAGAACTGCAAACAAATGAGAGTTTTTTTCTGCAATTTCATCCAATCTTCGGCTCTGACATTTGCATTCCTCCCTTTTTTATTGACTTTTTTGTTGGTCAGCTACAAATTAAAGCTTGTTCTACTGGATAAGAGCATCAGCTGCGTGCCTAAACATGCAAATCTAAACCCAACATCAGTCTAATGAAAGCCTGAAATACACTGAATGCTGCAATCAAGAATAATAAATCAAAATCAGCATGCCAGTCAAGCACACAAGGCCAACAGAGAGGGGCTTTTTTAAAAGCAGATAAAGTAATCATAATTTAACTAATCACTGACAGGAATTCTCCCTCACAATCATCTCGTTTACAAAGAGCGAGCTAATTAAATATTCCTGTGTAAGTGTAATAATAACTCAGCTGGTCCTGTTACCTTGATTGGAAGTGTGGGGGTAAAAAAAAAAAGCTCCGTTAGATGAATGACAATGATCAGTTTGTCTGCCGGCCCTCTTCAAGTCTGGGAGGACTGAAGGATGGATGGACCGAATCTTAAACCCTCTGTCTCATCTAACCCCCCAACCACACACACACACTTCCACCCTCCACCCCGTCTCTCTCCAACGACATCCCTCCCTCTCTCTCCCCATCCCAGAATTAGGGAGTCAAAACTAAAAGATCTTCTACTGATCATGTTCCTCGTAAGAAAATAACATTAAACTCTAAAAATAACAAATCACAGAGCGAGGAAAGCTCAGAATCCTCTCAAATATTGCTTTCTGTCAAGTATTGATCGATTAGCTGAGCGACAGACACTTAATCAACACCAATTTTGATAATCGATATGTATCTATGGCTGTTTCCTATCATATATAAGAAGAAAAGCTGCAAATCCTCCTGTTTGAGGAATCTTTCTTTTAATTGACAAATACCAACTAATATTTATTAACTCAGCCACTGATCAGGACAAAATCTAAAAAGTAGTGGTTATAACATCTTAATTGCTTTTTCTTGATGTTTTATTGACTCAATAATTCATCCCAAAAAGCAGTCGTGAGAGTAATCCAGAAACCAGCCCGACATGGATGCTCCCCAGGAGTGAGCAGACAGAGTCGAGCTGCTATAAGGTGAAAAGGGCAGCATTAAAATCGGGCTGGAATACTATCATTACATGTGAGGGTCAGGCTGACGGAGGAGCACGGGGGGGAAAAAAGAAAAATACGGTGGGTGGAAATCGGTGAGGGTACTTTAATACGCTCAGGATTGGTGCGTATTACTGTGAGCCGTGGGGGAAGATATGATTGAGCGGAGTGAAGGTGACTGGAGGTTTTCTCCGCGCTGAATCAAATAGGTGATGAACTCAATACCAGAGCTGCACTTTAACTCCACTACAGCTGCTTTTCGCTCGACAGGCGTGACTTTGGCCAAGGTCAACAGGCTGTTCAATACTCCACAGCCACACAGGCTCAGGAGGCTGTTAGAGGTGGAGGCAGCGCTGACGCATTTTTCTCAAGCAGACGTCCTAGTGGTCCCTCAAGTACTCGAGTACTTGTCTCACTTCAGTTATACTGAGGGTAAATTCCTACGGCCGGTTCTGTAATCCCGTACCTAATGTTTTATTATTGTTTCACCTTTAAAGTTTGTGCAGAAAATCCCAAGAAACTCTTTATAAGAGTGTTTAATAGTCCAGAAAATCTTTGTTGCATGGATATTATTCAATTTTTAAGCCTCAAAAAGTCTCTACTTGAATAGTTTAGACTGATTTTACATTCAAAAGTTATTATTTTTCACAAACATCAGCATCAAAAACAAGTATTAAATGTTCGGGCAGAGTTGTAATCTTGTTTATTTATTCCTTGATTAATTAGTTCCTGATTTAAATCTAAATTTTGTCATTTTTAGAAATTGTTGTGTTTGAAAACAATTACATTTGATATTTTTGGGGATATATTTTCACTTTCTTGCAGAGTCAGTTGATAAGGTTGATTCTGCTGTCGTGGTTTAAGGGTAAATATCCAGCTATACTAGTAGCATAGCACAAAGACTGGGAGTAGCTGGGGGACGTGGTTAGCCTATCTCTGTCATAAAATCCACCTCCTGTTACCTCTGACGTTACAAATGAACATGATTTATGGGAGGTTATGTGCTGGGTCAGAGCCTTGGCCCGGTTTCCCACCTGGTGATGACTGGGGCTGTTTCTTGCTGGTAATAAAGTAACTTTGTGTTCAGATATCTTGAAGTAACGGATGGAGTCTGCACTCGTGTCCCAGTCATAAAACAGGTGAAAACAATAATACACAGATGGATAAACTGGACCTGAAAGTTTGCGTCTTACAAAGTGAATTCAGTGAGTCGTGAGTTACGGGATCATTCTGGACTATTAAACCTGAACAAAGTGCCGTGCTGCCGCGTTTGTAGTCAGATTAACTGTGATTTAGTTTTCACTGCGGCAGCAAAGAAGAAGCTCACACCGCCAATCCATTTAGGCTTATGATATACACACATCCCTATACATTCCCCCTTGAAGACACACACACACACACACACACACACACACACACTTATCGTCCCTCAGATGTGATAGCTGACACCGGAGGCTTTTAATTCCAGTGTAAATACAAATACTCTCCCAGACAGCTATCAATTATGCATGCCACTAATTGAGTTGAATGTTGTGCTTTTAGCAGCCCGGGGACTCACATGCAGAAAGCCTGAACACACACACACACACACACACACACACACCTACACCTACTTACATACTTGTGAGGACCCTGATCATGCACTCCCTATCTGCTAACTTTAATAGAGCATGGTATTGATTTGATGTTTTAGCCCATTTAGGACGCTTAATGTCACGGACGATGATTTTGCTGCAGTGTTTCCACGCCGTGGTTTATTCATTAATTCCCACATGATATGAAAAATCAGCTGTCAGACTCCTGGAACACGGTATAAGTATGTAATCCATCCATAAATGTTTAAATTCATACTATTTTTTATAGTTTATATCACTGTCGTGAGATATCAGTGTGGACAGGGCACATAAACTGCATCAGCATGTAACAATGCAGGCAGACCAAGATGAAAATATAATAATATACAGCCCGCTTGGAAACTACACACTCAGCTAAAACTCGCACCGGTACTGTCCTGCAACCGTCACGACTCTAATTTTAACCCTAACACTGAAACCTGCGTGGTCTTAAAGGCGCTGGAAATCAATGTCTTCAAGAAATCACTTCAAATATTTCTGCAAAATTCACTTTTTTTTTCTGCTGAGAGTTAGATGAGAGGATTGATAGCACTCTGTAATATGAAGCTGGAGCAATAAAGGGATGATTAGCTTAGCTCAGCATAAAGACTACATGCAGGGGGAGGGAGCGGCTAGCCTGGCTCAGTCCAGCGGGGGGAAAATATGTCGATCAGCACATCTAAAACTCACTAATTAACACAACGAACGTTAGAGCTCAAATTTGTAATGTGCTGTAAGTTTTAGCCACTTCTTTGTCGAGAAATATTCTGTATCTTATTACACAACACGGGATGTGATGTGCTCGTGATTGAGCTTTGGAGGAGAGCCCGGCCCCTCTGCACCTGCACCCCCGAGCTCTATAAATATCAAACAAATATAAAAGTGGTGCCAATTTTCTCATCTGCCGGCAAGAAAGCTAATAAACGTACTTCCCAAAAGGTCAAATTATTCCTTCAATCAACTTTTTGAGGAGAAGAAGAAGGTGACGTCAGATATTTCCACCACTGTCTATCAAATCTGATCAAATCCCAACCACAAACTGTTTATTAACTCTTCTAATTTGATTCATTTTTACTCATTATTAAACAAAGTAATTCTCTCATTGTCCTCCAAAGACTTTTCAAACTTTCCATTATTCTGAGCCACCACTCAAAGTCCACTTGCTTGTTCTGGAGCTTTTGACTGTGTTATACCGTATCTGTTAGCAGACGCTCACTTGTTAATCTGCACAACAAGTTTCTTTGCTCAAGTTCAAGTTCGACACTCTGCAGTTGTGTGACAGCTGAGCAAACTTTGCCACTGAAGTCTATGAGATCCTGCTGAAAGCTCCAGAATGTGGAGTATCTTCATGCACTCCAGCCCTCAAACGCTCCTTTGAAGCGAGCTGCAAAAAACGTCCTGACTCTCCGAAAATGTTTTCAATCTCAGCCAGCGAAAAACTCAAATTGGTCCTCTCGTACGCAGAAGCACAAGAGGACACGTACAATAAAAAGACAGCGCTGCTCCCCGTGGACTTACACATACATACTGTATCTTTGTACACACACTCGACACACAACAAAGGGAAGAGGCCTCACAGTGAGTATAAAAGCTGACACTTTGGAAATTGAGCCTTCGGACTGATGGAGCTGCCCGGCGCAGCATCCAGAAGCAGATGACAGAAAGAGAGATTTAAAGAAAAGGGTCTGAATATGGAGGCGAGCGTCGTTGTCAGGGGAATATTACTGTAAAGATGTAATATAAACACAGAAGTGTAAGAAGAAAAGCCTCTCCTCTGCCTTATTTACTCTCACTGCTGTGTGTTTCTGTGCCAGATATTAGCCCAGTTTATCACCAACAGTAGCTGCGGAGGGAGAAAAAACAAATATAATGAAGGACTTCGGCCTGGGTATAATAAAACTTCACGTTCCCTGAGGGGCAATTTAGGTAACGCGGCACAAAAACGGGCTCAGAGACAGGAATTTGCTTTCCACCGAGATTGTCATCCTCCTCCTCTCCTTCGGCGAGCGGCATTATCTCCTCCTGTGATGAACTGTGTGTGTGTGTGTGTTTGTGTGTGGATAGAGGATGAGGAGGATGAGGAGGGAGGGAGTAAAGAGGTGGAGAGGAGAGAGGGAGGGGTGGAGGGGGGGTTAAGTCTGGATTTGATCCCCACTAAAAGGACTGTTTGTTTTACAGCTGACGACCCCGGAGTTTAATCTGGTGCTTAGCTGCCTGCTCAATCTCTCCTCTCCTTCGTCTCCCCGCATCCTCTCCTCTCTTTTCCCCTTCATCTCCCTCTTTCTCACTCACTCAATCGTATCATCCTCTCGCAGTGAGTTAACCCCCCCCCTCACTCCACCACCACCACCACCACCTCTCCATCATCCTCCTCTCTCCATCCTCCTCCATCCCTTGTCATCTTCTTATTCCTCCTCTCTTTTTATTTGTAGCGCCCGGAGCGCTTGTTCACGATTTACATTTAACTGAATCCATCAGGTTGTGTGTTATGTGGAAAATTAAGCAGTGTTACATCATATGGTACAGTGGGAGCATGTGTGTGTGTGTGTGTGTGTAGGAGGAGGATGGGAAGGAGTGTAGCGATGGTTTCAGGCCCTGAAATGTGTCCATGTGTGTGTGTGTTCGAGCCTCTAAATGTTTGTGTGTGAGAGACAGGAGGACAATAGTGAGAGTGTATGTTAAACAGGATGATGGTGTTGCAGCAGATGAGGGTCATGCTCCGGGACTTAAGGGTCAAATCCTGTTAGAAGTAAGAGGGATCAAGGCTTTAGCTAGGCGCTGCCTTTTTTCTTTTTTCTTTTTTTACTGCTGCAATATTCACTGACACTGTGCAAGAGCATTTCTGAGAGTGTGTGTGAGAGACATTTAAAGAGTGTGTGTGTGTGTGTGGAAGAGCTTAAAACTGCTTAGTTTGATTTGGTTGAGCTCGGTTAAAACATGTAAGCAACAACACAGCGGTAGACGAGAGGAGACTGGCTGTATCAGGGCAATCCATCTGAGACGCATCATCCTTAGATAAAAAAATCTAATCAGTATCTTTCCCTTCAAGGTGAAAATCATTTTATTCCACTCAGACTGTATCGTCTGAATGAACTGCAGCTTTTAATGGAGCCACATGTTGTGATTTGATTGGACGAGAGGCGTTTCACGAGCGCTGATATAGAGTATAACTGCGAGTGTCACTCCTCTTTACCGCTGTGCAAACATTAAAATGACATTAATGTTACGTTAACGTCATTTATCTCGGACTGTAAGACGAGCACGCTGCTCTGAGAAACTTAAACTGATCAGCCACCGATGGTAATCAATGCACAACCATTAATCAAACCAGCACATAACGTCACACACCCTCATTATAATAGCTACCTAATGTTTTTGTAGTGTTGAACGGTTCATCACATGTCCGTCTTCTTGCCAGTTCATCCTCATAAACTCTGTTTCTCTGCAAACTTTACAATTGGAGTGTTGTCATCTCAGGAGCTCTCTGTGCTGATATTCAGTATAACAGCACTCGCTCTGGTCTGATATTGCTTTAGAATAAACGGCCTTTATTGTCGTTGCACCATCTGAAATGATAAGTGCAAGCACTCCGCGTACTCACACACACATTCACTCACTTATAGATGAATAATATTGAAAGAAAAAGTGAATTTTAAAAAGTTACAGTACAAAGGTAGTACATAAAAACTGCACCTTGAAGGTATTACTGCATGTTATACAGAGATGTACAGTATAGGATATTGCACAATCGTGTTAAGTGTTGTGATGATGGATCTGTCGCTCTGGCCGTGTTGGCCGTCCCGCCTTTTCTCTCCCCCAGCTAGTGTTAAAACAGCAAAGACGTGAATCATGGGCAGACAGGTGCTCAAACAAACAGAATACCAGCATGTAATTACAGAACATGCCTCCATAAGCCCAACATCACAGCAGAAGTAAACATGTTTACAGCCCGGTACTGGACCGGCCTTGCTGATTTGTTGGCTGGACCACCAACAAGATGGCGGCCAAAGCCACCACGCTCTGACGGGTGACGTCACGGACACGCTGTCCATTCTTCATGCTGTCAGCGATCGCCCAACCTCAGTTTGTTACATAATCAGTTGCTTTATTAGACTGTCTGGATTTTGGCAGCAGAAACACACACAGCATCCAACATTTTAAAAAAAAAGAGCTTTGTCAAACGTGGGTGATGCGAAGTCATTACCATTCAAACATTTTAAAAAGGCTCGAGTCACGCCGCTATAAAATTAATTCTCAGTGAGAGCGTGGGTTAGCGAAACGGCAATTAGCAGAAGGTTAATCAGCTGCAAAGCACCGCGTGCAATCATGAAAATCTTATGTTGCAGTACAGAGCATGTATATTGGCTGGCAAACTGACTGAAAGGCACAAATAAGACAACAAAGCAAATAAGATTTTCTTCCTCTTTCCCGTCTCATAGCATCTTATGAGTACCACATCAGTTGAATTGTCACTCAAGTACCTCGCATGGGAAAACTATCAAGATGGCAGAGAACAAAAGTGGAGACAGCGACGTTCCCTGAGGAGGTAAAAGCAGTATAATATGAATGAAAAATTAAGTCAATAAAATGGAGCTGCAGCAGTATGGAGGAGTGTGAGTGTTTGTTGTGTTACAGAATGAAAGCGAGCTGATGCCCTCACATTTAAAAACCAGAAGGTTATGGGACCAATTGTCTTCCTCACTTCTCGGTTTCTTGGTTTCTTCCTCTCTCCCCTCATCTCAGCCCTCCACTCTCTGGTCTCTCAGCCTCCGTGCTTCGTGCTGCTCTCCAGGGAAGCTGTGGTTTCTGAAAGGTTTCTCGATGTCCTTAATCCCTCCATCTCTTTGTGTCCAGGCAAAAAATATATCCGCATGAAACTCAAGAGGACGACGGGGGCCAAGATGTGTGAGAAAAAGACGAGCTTCTTTCCAACCATTTGTGGGAAGAGAAAAAAAAGAAGGGAGAGCTACTCTTTCCAAAGAGAAGAAAAAAAAGAGCAGATAAAAACCATTTTGGCTTGTTTTTAAAGAGAAGCACAAAGCTTTAAATACGTGGTTTGAAAATAAGAGTCCTTCAAGGTTCAACAAAAAGAGGAATGATTTGATTTTTACTTCTTTCAATAACTAAGAATTATCCCAATTAAAATAGATGGCAGCTTTAGTTACCGTCATTATCTCCCAACCTGCTCGATAAACACTTTGTTTGTTTCCATTTGAAAATGAAACTGATATATCTGACAATCATTACAGATGGTGGCTGCGTCTGTGGAAAGATGGTGAATATCGCACGTCAGTAATCACAAATCAGGGGGAAATTATTTGATTTAAAACAGTTTAAAATGAGGAATTGTGAAATTTACTATATTTACCAGCCAGCCTGCAATATTCAGTTAATCTAGTTAGAAACATATAACACCGTGTGCTGCAGCTTAGAGAGCATGAAAAGCGTATGAAGCAAGCAGAGAAGCTGAAGTAGTGACGATTGTTAAAAGTAATGGATGAACCAGTAGAAACTGTGGTAGTAATAGTGGATAAACATTTAGCAACATCATAGATAAGTGATGCTGCTCGTGATTGAAACAGGAGGACACAAGACAAAGATGCGAACACAACAAGCTCCCAAAATCCTCACGATTCACGGTTTGACCTTCAAGATGCTTCAACGCAGAATCACAGGATATTACCGTTAATATTTCCTGCATGTCGGTGAATAAAAAGAAGTCGAGGTCTCTGTTTTTTACATCATCATGTCTTTATTTGTGTGTAAACAAACTCTTAAAAGAGCATCAGCCAGGTCTTGATTATTGGCATTAACATGATTGATTTCTTTTGCAGTCATGGATAAAACATGATCACTCCACTGCAATAAAAGGGTCTTATTTAAACAAGTCATGTCATCTTAAAGTCTGTCCAATCCGCTCCTACAATCTTTTTTTTTCCTTTCCCCCAGCAGAGTCTTAAAAATGAACGCACTGACCATAACTTGAAACTGGCAGATTGAAAAAAAAGAAAAAAAAGAAAAGCTGTCCTTGGTCCAGTCTTGAAGAAGTGAAGTAATCTCACTCCATCATAAACTTTTTGGACAAATAAGATTTTAGGACTTGATGAATGACTTATTCGCCTTTTTTTGCAGCGTGTTTATAATAAATAACATGACACCATGTGAACTGTTTGCGACCTCAGTTCTGTCTAACTTCATCTCATCTTACTTGGTGTATGCAGTGTTTCTCACTACTGTATAAGGTGCTGGGTGTGTGTGTGTGTTTGTGTATGTGAGACAGAGATATGAAATGCCATCGCTCGGGAATGTTATTCAGTCGCAATGTTCCGTCGGTGCGAGTGTGTTGGGACACGACTGGGTGTCCGGAGGCTTGTTAGGTTAGTAGCTCGTCAGATCATTAAATATGTAACAGGTGAAGAGTTTTGCAAAAATAACCTTCTTAAAAACAAACAAATAAAAACGTCCGCAGCGATCACACGTCACAGCAGTAGTGTTAAGCTCCGAGTGCAACATAATTCGCTTCCATTGTACATAAACGACAAATATATTTACAGTCACAACAAAAAATACAGAATTCAGAAACAAAAGAAACGTTACCACATTCAGAACCACAGACACGTCGTTATGGGCTTACACTGAGTGAGAATGTAAAGTGTAGTGTGGATTTATGTTACTGACCATTTCTGACTCCACTGGCCTTTAAGGTGAACGCTCCATCTGGAGCCAAACAATAAGAACAAAAAGTCTCAGGACCAGCCTCCGTCTTCAGTGACACATTTTCACCGCGAGTGGTCCCAAATGGACTCGACGAGACACGGGGCACTGAAATTTCAGGGCTGTTATCAGGAGCTAGAAACGCCTGGAGAGTTGGTAGTTTTTAGGTCTGTGTTCTCAGACTGAAGCTCAGCTAGAAAAACATACGCAGCCCAGAGAAATTCAACTTGTAGTGTAGTTTGTACGAATGAAAACTCACAAAACCGGAACGCAATTCCAAAACTACTTTATACTCCCATGGTTTTGCGAGTATAAAGCCGATATCCCACCGGGCACGACTCTGTCATGTCGCAACCACAACAAACCCCACCAGGAGCACCTCAGACTGCCTGACTTAGTCAGATTTGGTCATTGTATTTGCCGTCTGCACAAGGTGTTTTATTTTGAAAAATCGACCAGATTCTCTCGTTTCTCTGTCTGACTTGTCGAGTCTGCGGCACGTGGAACATGTCGCAGCCTACCGGGTAAAATTTGGTTGTAATGAGGCAGGTCGAGGTTCTGCTTCATATTTTGAAAAAAGGCCAAGCCGAGGTCGAAGGTCAAACCGAGGTTAAACCCATCTCTTAAAACTGGGACGACTTCTCGCCACATTTAGCCTTTTTCACGTCAACAGGAATTTCCGCATTATGGGAAAATAAATAATAAAGAGTTTAAAAAGTAAACTTGTCGACTGAAGTTTGAATGAAACAAACAAAAAAAAAGAAGCTGCTGCAGGCGGTGTTACTCTCCTGCGGGACCAGAACTAAACATCCATACTTTAATGCAAAGCAGCATCAATGTTACGTCCTCTCACTGAAATAAGGACAGTATGGAGAAAGTCTGTCTTTGAAGAGAGAGGCTGGGGTGCCTTTGACAAACTGGTTTCTGAGCTGTTCAAACTCAAAAAAAAAAGAGCACCCTCCTTTTGTTGTGTGCCAGTACGCATTCATGTGTACGTGTGTGTGTGTGTATGTGTATGTGTGTGTGTGTGTGTTGAATCTATCACACCTCCTTTTAAGGCTTTCAAGCTGCTTTGGATCAAAGTCAGTCCCAGGGGATAATTCAGCATAAACATTGAGTTCAGAAACATCACAGTCTACCTTCACATACTGCTGAATTCAATTTTTCAGACACATTTCAACACCTACTTGATCTTTTGATTTACAAAAAAAAAAAAGGGGGAGACCGACGGTCCCTCCAGCCAATCATCTGCTACTGGCATCGATTTGTTAGCTTCATCTGACTTCATCGCCGCTTTTACAAAATAATTTGATTCTCGTTTTTTAAAAATAAAAATAAAAAAAAAGGTTAAATGCTCAAATACTAAACCTAATGTCAAATTAGGATTGAAGGAGGAGAGTCCCTCTGAAGAAAAAAAAAAAACAAGGGCAACATTGACATCTAAGACTTCGTCTTTAAGCCCTCGTCTTAGAGTGTGACAGACTAAATCCAAAATGTAGAAACAGCGCAGGGAGAAAGAGAAGAAGAGAACTTGTTATGTTAAAATGAACCCCACACTGGCCACGAGATTAGAACAGATAAACAGTACATTAGGCTATACGCATCATCATAATTACCGATAGATATATAGCAGTCGCAGCCACCGCCATCCAGTTTTAGAAACACACTTGACTAAAAGGGGAGGAGGAGAAGGAGGGGGGGGGTTTCTTTCTGGATTTAAATAAATATTTTTTTTTTTCTTTTTTCTTTAAAGCCATCTTTACTCCTGCTTGGTGGGTTTTTTGGGGGCGGGGGTGGCGGGGAATGGGGTCGCGGCATGGTCGGAGGAGGCTTTTATGTGAAGTTCTGGAGGGGCTGGCTGACCCTCATGCAGGCCCAGTAGAAAGCCCGAGCCAGGGTGACGAGAACCAGGAGCAGCAGCACGGCCCACGAGGCGTAGATCCCCTGGTAGGTCTGAGCCTTCGCCCACGTTCCAGCCTGCAGAGAGAGGGGGGGGGGGGGGGATAAATAAATCAGATGTTGCTCAAATCTTTGCTTTTTAAAGAGAATTACACATCTTGAGTGCGTTATGTTGATTATAATGAGCCAGCTCAAGTCCAATCAGGCTGAATGCAAAGAATCAGAGAGCTAAAGCTACAATTAGGCTCGAAAATGTTCTATGAATTTATTATGTGACCCATTTTATCCCGTCACGAACCGCCAAGCATCCAGTTAAAACATGACACGGCCTGTTTTTATATGACGGCAAACAGATTCTCTTGAGTGTATTTTATGTATCCATAGACTGAAGTTTAATCCACCTGAGCCAGGCCGACGCGCTGACTGAATTTTACCGTCTGAGACTCGTGCACACGATTTTTTTTGTGTGAAAAAGATGTTCGATAGAGTGACTGAGGGGTAAGGGAGAAAATAGCTTTCCCATCAAGTGTGCAGCTGCTGAGAAGAAAATTATTTAATGAAGATGGCAAAAGTGACTTTGAGAGAACCCACAGGGAGAATATGGAAGTATATTATATTTTTTCTGAGGATATGGAAATGTGAGTTCCCGTTTCAAAGTCACAACGGTATAGCAAGGATAATATGGGCATAAAAAGTCCAGAGAAATGATGAAGCTCGATTAAGGGAGAATTGTTTCATATATATATTGTTGCATCGCTCTCAGGAATGTCATAAATTCCTTTAATGAATAATATTTGTTCCTGTTTTGACACCCAGAGATCTCTGGATGACACAAGCTCAGGCTCAGAGCATTCATGTTATCTAGAATAAACCATGTTTAACTTAAAAACATCAAATATGGTTAAAATGAAACAGATAACTCAGCCTCATATTCATTTCTTCCCTCTTCTGTAATGATCAGTGAAGTTTTAATAATTCAAGCTGCTCTCATGATCTTTAAAAAGTTCATCTTGGTCATTTGAGTTGCATTTATCCACAGACGGTGTACATTTACACTTAGCTGACACTTGTATCCAAAGCAAAGAGTGACGAGGACATGTTAGTGCAGCAGTGAGTACTGTGACAGTTGTAGAAGGGAGAGATTTATCATGTCCAGTTGTTGGTAGTGTTGCTGGAGGTCTTCAGGGGCGTCCCTCTCTCACTCCAAAAACCTCCTGATCTGGTCGAACGTTCCACCAACGAGGAACAACAGACAAGAAAAGAACGGGTATCAGAGCAAGGTGTTGTTGATTGGAGGAGGCGATATGTGTCTGTGTGAGGGTGTTCAAGAACCGCAGACTACTTTGTAGGCAAGTATTAATAATGTGAATTGAATGTGGGCTGCTACAGGTAGCCAGTGAAGCTCGATGAGCAGCGGGGTAACTGTGACCTTTTGGGTTGATTGAAAACCAGGCGCCGCGTTCTGGATCATCTGAAACGGTTTGACTGTGCAGGCTGGGAGGCCCGTCAGGAGGGTGTGACAGTAATCGAGGTGTGAGATGGCCACGGTGTGTGCCGTGGTGAGTCAGGTACGCCTGACTTCTCTGCTGTAAACTGTGAAGCGACACGACCGGGGGAAACTGACGAGCCTGTACGGTGGATGGAGGTCAGTTAGTTTTATTTTCACCAGTTTACCATGCCAACAGTAATTTAGTGACTGCTGGACTACCACTGCTTCAGTCCACAGCAACTATAAGAATGATAAAGCACAGATGTCACGCAACAACACAAACGAACAGCAGTGGAGCAGAAACTCACCCTGTGAGGTGAAATTATAGTTTTTAAATCAAGGAGGTCCGGTGCTTGAAGCGAACAAATTAAATAAATCAGGGAATAAAAAGAAAAATGAGCTGCAGACACAGGCTGCTTGGTGGATTTGCGTCACTCACCAGCCAAAAAAACAAACAAACAAACCAGCTGTGATATAAGAGTGGCTGGTAAAATCTGAACATCCACTTGGGGGGCAGAAACAAACACTTCAGTCTCCATCGAAAAGGGCTGCATGCCGTCAAGGTAAAGCTGTGAAAATATTCTAAATATAGCATATACTTGGACTGATATTGATTTTTTTAAAAGGTGTCTAAAATACATTTTGTTGCTGACCTTGTCCAAAGCAGTACATCGCTCACTTCCGTGCTGGGACGGGGTCTGCTCCCCCGAACAGGAGCACCGAGTGTCTCCTGGAGTTGATATACTAGGATTGCAGCCTCGTGCAGCTGGACTACTCTTTTAACAAATTAACTGCCTTCTCTTAAGTCGTGCTGCTGAGTTCGAGGGACACAGCAAAGCTCCAAAACAGTACAGCTGTTTTCGGTTCTCAGCTGCCTCCGAGCGCTGTTCGAACCGCTGCTTCTTTAATTAAACGCAGCCTGGAAATGAAGTTTGCTTCTCTCGGGTTGTTGCCGATAAAGTTTATTGACGCGGCGTAGAGATTAAACTGTCAAAACGTGTGCTCTTGTGCCATTCTTAGAACGAAACAACCCGATCTCATATTGTGACATTTATTGCCACTGCAGCGGCAAAATGCAACGCCAATGTCAGTATGGATTATTTATCGTGTGCACATCGCTTACTGCTCTCCATGCTGGCAGGCACGTATGCAGCCCGTGTTCAGAGTGGCTCTACTGCAGGGCGCAGTTCCGTGTTCATCTTGCACCCTCTGCTGTTTATAAAGCAGAATGTACCAAATATCTTCTCTCTATGTATCCACGTTTATTTCTAGACTTTCATCTTATAAAATTCATCTGTAACTGGGAGATTATTCTGCTGATTCCCTCTTATTTTAACCATTTAAATGACAGCAACAAAAGCACTGTCAGCCTCGCGTACACAAAGAGTGAAATAAATAAAAGCTTAAAATTAGCTGAGAGTTATGTAACGTGTTCGGCTGTTCAGTGGGTGTTAAAGGCAGAACACTGCTTACAGTTAAACGAGGCTGTGTTTGTGCTATATCTTGCTGACAAATAGAGGCCTGTCACATAGTGTCTGGAAAACCGGCTGTGAGGTACACACCCTCCATGTTAAACAAGCGACAACAAAAGCAGAGATTGTATCGTGGCGCTTCTTCTTACTGGCTTTGTTTTATCTGCAGTTGTGAAGTTTTCACATAATAAATTAAAAAAGAAAAAGAGGAGGACAGACTCTTTTCAGCCTACGAGGCAGCTATTGATGATCTCTTATTAAAACTGAAGAAGAGGTTTCTAAGTCTGAGATGTTTGTAAGGCGTCCGCTCACCATCAGCCCGGCGGTGGAGATGCTGAATAGCAAGCAGAGTAGAAAACACCACAAGCTTCGCCTCCGGGGATACCTCTGACCGATGGAGGAGCTGCAAGACCAACAAGAGACACTGACAGAATTAAATCAGGTAAAACACAATGACACGATGCTGAGGTGTTCTGGGTCACAGCAGGAAGTCTGGCTTGTTGTAGTAGGATCACTAATAACTTTAAAAACGGTTCTAGCTGCCAGTAAACTGTGACAATGACAGTGATGATTGTACTCTGTATATGTTGGTGGGTCTATGAACTCTTGCAGAGCTGAAGCAAACGCAAAAGGATGATGATGAAGATACACCTGCAGGAATTCAACGTCAAGCAGCACCTGTCCAGGTTCAATTTTAGATTTGATAAACAAGTCTGTGGACTACAGCTGTTCATGATGATGGTCATGGCACACCTGAGTATTGCATAAAATACAGTGGTAGGGCTCTTTTTAGCATCTTGAGAGGTAAAACACTGCAGAAAATCCACACAAAGCTGCAGGATGGCTTGTTTCTGACAGATTCTGGTGATGCTTACTAATTTCCTTCCTGTAAGTCGCGTGAACTTTGCTTACTATGTCAGGATTTTCCTTGGACGTTGCTGCTAACCATATTCCTACATGAATATCTCCGTAAGCCTCTCAAGGTCCTAAATCTCACAGATCAGAAAACCCATGACGTTATAAGACACATGTGAACACCGTGAGGCTGGTGAGGAAAATGTGTTGCAGCGTTTGAGGTCAGAGACAAAGTCACACAAACAGGATTTGACAGGTTCAATCCACAAAATAAAAAATAAAAATGTGCGTGTGTGTCCTGATGTTGAGAAAGACCCTGAAGCCACTACTCGCTCATTCTTTGAGTTCTTTGAGTAAAAGCTGCAGCTGGAAGCCCGAGGATGTAAATCTACGACGTGAGGAGGGAGGTGATGTAATGGATGAATTGCTTACAGCTACTTACACTTTCCTGCAGTGTGGGCACCTGGCCAGCGTCCGGTCTGTGAACTCTGTCCACTGGAATTAAGAAGAGAAAGACGTGTGACCTTCAGCTTTCGGCTAACAAACAACATGCCTCTTTGTCAAATAATCACTTAACTTCTAAGCAGCAGCATCACGTTCACTGTAATTAGAACTGACCTACATTGGAACAGCAAAACATATTTTCCTGCTGCTTACACCGTGCCCTCCATTCAGACTTTTCTATGCTGAGGAAATGTAACATTGTCTCTGGTTAAACAGAACAAATAAGGCAAGTATGACTGTGCACATTTGTGAAGGTGTTCAAAGTCCTTCACCGCTTGCTTATAACGTGTTCGCATTTGGAATTACAGATTTATTTGATGTGCTTGTCCCGGCCGCAAGGTTTTTATGTTAGTGACCTGATCGGAGGCGTTGGAGTGACTAATGGAGGAGATGTGAAGGGCTTTGTATGATGAGGGTTGTTTGCCATCGAACTGACTGTGAGTAGAGATCAAACATGGATATTGCACTAGAACAACTGACTAATAGAGAGTGTGTCATGGGAAACCTTTTTTTCTGGCATTTTATGGACTTTAAAGAGAATTAATCTGAGCTCAAAGTGATGACTCAATCTGCTTTCAACAATCTAAAAGTCAAACATATTCAACTTGCGGTGACAGAAGACGGAGAAAAGCAGTGATTGTTTGCCATTTTTTGCTTGAAAAACGACTTCAATAATCAGCTGCGGACACATTTTCAGTTGATTAAATGCTACGTGAGTGCTTTGACTGCAAGACAACTTAATGATGAATTCCTCGCTGAATTACAGATGCTCTTTAAATTGGATCATGGATTTAAATGCGCTCGCTGCTTCGCGGATTGATGACATATTTTACGGAATTCAACGCAACCGTCCGAGTTCTCGCCAACAGGCGCCACACGCCGTCCAAAAAATGAGAAAGAATAATAGCCTTCTCTCAGAACGAGGGTGTTTATTCCCTCCATAACGTTACGGCGTGATACATTTGCAAAGCCTGCAGAGCAGAATGCACGCCGTACATTCTTCTTGTTCTGCATGTGAAGCACAGAGAACATTATCAGCAGATCTGTGACAAAAAGGATTGCCGCGACGCCACCCAGGGCACAGATTTCCCAGCCATCCTGTCTTTAAGAAGGAAGGAAACGTCCGGCCGAATGCTGAATACACTGAAACATCCATCTAACCTCTTTTTATAACTCTATTCTTCTCTTGCTATGACTCTGCCACCCTCCTCTTTTTCTCCACATATCCAAAATATATTTACCTGTCCTACACATTGTTAAAAAGCAGTAAGTTAAACCTTCAATTCCCCTTTTGCACAAAAAGGTCTGAATATATCAGCAGAGAGGTGATAGGGTTTATTGATCTACACCAGTAACTCAACATTTCCGTGGCCTGGTGCTGAGGTGTTTTGACTTTTCAATAATTCACTTTTCTGCCTGTGCCACATTTCACAAGGCAAACTTTTGTAGGCCGACTGAAGCTGTCACGAGATATTTCTGCTACAAATAATAAAGAGATTACCTCCAAGGCCACCAAAGAAAATGCCAGCGCAGGTTTCATCTGCAGCTGTTTTGAAAAGTAATGCATCACCTCTTCATATACATTTTTATTGAATCTTGGCTCTCGAAAGTGACGGCGATCTTAATGGTTGTGTCTTTTTCAGACACGTGTCGATCAGAGGTAGCGGAGACTTAATAAACATCAGTTGTACTGATGCTGCATTTCCTACAGATCGTCATAGAGGCTGATAAGGGCAATCAAATAATGGATTTTTAAATAACACTACAAATGGCATCAGTGTGAGATTCAAATCTCAAAGAGGGGAGGTAAAGAAGAAATTAACTCGAGCTTGAGCTGGCTCAGGTGTTGTCATTCGCTGAACAATCTCAAAAAAATGATGTAGTCAGCAGATATCCGTAAAAAGGATAACGGATATCCAGGCCAAGACTGCCCCTCCAGTCTGATTAGGAACTTGGTACATCAGACTGAGGAGAACCACACATTTCTGCTCATCTCTACATGAAAAATCTAATAAATAATGAATAAATCCCTGTTAAACGATAGCTGATGGATCACAAGATGCATTTCAGCCACATCGACAGCAACCACTGTTCCATAAAACATGATTAGTCAGTTCTGCTCTGACTAGAAACAGAAATCAGAATCCTGGTCACCTATTTACAGACTCTGCATTCATACACAGGTGTGATCACAGTGTGATTGTATAGGTTGCATTACGTGCCAGACTGCGGAAACTTGAGGACTTCATTTCTGTATGGATCCAACAAACGAGATATCATGTGTGAACTAGTGAGCTTTAGACGTGCTGGTGGTCACATGAGTGAAAAAACCCTTCCTTGAAGTTGATTTAATGTTTTTTGTACCAGGAAAGTGTTGCTGCAGTGTCCACAGGAGACTCGGGCTCCAGCTGGCTGGGGGTCGGGACTGGCCGGACCAGGATGGACTGGGCCCAGATTAATTATCCTCTTACTGCAGAGAGAAAGACACACAAAGACAACATTGACACCACAAATGATTTAATACATTATTCAGTGTAAGCGCAAGTTAATAATGATTGCCTGAGATTGTGAGCTGCAGGCGTCTCATTCTGACAGCGTGGAAAGGCTGGAGACAGTTTCCCTTTCTGGGATTCATCAGCAGTCAATCCTCCTATTACCACTAACAGTGCTTCTCCACAACTGACTTCCCCAGACAAACTACGGTAGCTGAGAATCACTGATTAGACGGCAGAGCAGGGATGTGTCTGGTTTAGTCAGCATGTCTGGTTTGAATGCAAAGCAGTGACAGTGGAGGTAAACTCTCCACAGCAATTTAATGCAGAAAGGTGGCCTGCTGGGAATATAAACAACCTTTGGCATCACTTTAACTAAATGGTTGACCTTTGTTGACAGGGGCTAGACCTTTGCATCCGCCCACCCCTATCAGATGAATGATTCAGGTCTGGCGTCGTGACATGAAAGAGCAGTATCGATCCATTGAGCACCGGCGTGGAGGTGGAGGATTAACCTAACATGACATTGCATTCAGGCGGATACATGGGCTCGAGAAAATCATAAAAATGTCAGACTGAAGATGGAAATAGAGTGTAATGACTTGACAATTTTGCCTGATTTCAGGCAACAACCTTTGGTCAACTGTAATAAAAACAGAAATGTGTCACAGCGGAAACATGAAGAATCCCACAAGTCAACTATGAATGTGAAAAGTCTGCAAATGTCAGCATGAATCATACAAAACTCACAGTGCAAAGGCAATATTTTCAATTTAAGTTAAAACTGAAACTCATTCTGGGATTCCTTCTTCGCTGCTGAGGAGCAATAACGCTGCAGCAATTTGTAGAATACTCTTTAAAGATATTAGAAGAGTTTATTTAATTTGAAAATTATAAACTGTAAAATATCTAAACATGCAAACTTCATTTAACCGTCTGATCTGCTCTGAGGCGGACAGATCTTTATGACAAGAGACTATGATGCAGTGTTTAAAATTATACATGTTTACATCGCAGCAGAGAATTAAAGAATTAACCCCCCTCCCAAAATAAATAAAAAAAGATGGCTAAAAATGTTTCCCTTGCACATTTTACGCCTCAGGCATAAACAAGGAATTGTATCCGTCTTCCAAATTACACTGGGATGCAGCAGCATGATGTTCAGATGAGCTGCCAATGCTGCACATTTTCAGTGACTGACATCAGCCCTGTGTTTTTTTTAACAACACTTTGGCATCTGTTTAACTTGTAAAAAGAGTTGTTTTTTTTAACAGCATTTTGTTCAGTTAATTTCCTGACAGAGGCCGACTCAAACTTTTCCTTCTCCCAAAATGTTTTTGAACTTTCAGCAAACCTGTAATGTTTTCTTCATGCACCTGAAAAAAATAAAAAAGCGCCATGTGGGAGACATTTACTATAACTCATGGAAGAGCCTAGTGTGCTTATGATAACATATGAATGAATCTACCGACTGTGCATTTGGTTAGCAGCTACTCTGCAGGAAGTTGGTGCATAATTAAAGCAGCTGATTTATTTTTTTTTAGCTTGATTTAAAATGAAACTTCGACATAATCCTCCCATAATTCCTGAATGAAATCTGGCCCAGCACGACACACAACACATACTGAATATTGCAGACACCCCGCTCGTAATGTGGACAATATGCTAAAGTGGAAACACATGATGCTGCTCTTCTAATGAGGCTGTTATTTCCTCATCCAGCTCGCTGAGCACTGCATGTAAACTGCGCTGGGAGCACCACCTTAATTGAGGGACTGCTGCTCCCGCTGCACCTTGTTTCCTCTGCTTCGCTTCGCTCTCGCACAGACACGCGGTTGTACTTCACAGCGGTGTGTGTGTATACATGCACGCATTTGGAAAGAATGTCTCACCAATATGGCCGGGGACAGGCGATCCTCTGGGAGGTGACTTTGCAGATGAGCAGGCAGTTGCAGGGGCAGCGGACGTACTTTTTCCCTGCCGGGGCGTTCTTAATGGGCTGCAGAGGGAGACAGAGACACGCAGAGGGAAGAGATAAGACGACAGTAGAACAACGCATTAGAATACGAGTAGATAACGAGCCAATTATTGCTGAAGGAAAGAGAATTAACCAATAGTGTGTGAGAGAGAGGCGCCTAAAAGTTCAGCTCAGGACCGGCTTGTTGTTGTTGAAATGATACATCAGACATAATTACACATCTAGTTTGTCATATTTACAGATGATTGAAGACTCGAGCATCTGCAATTAAAAACACATGACAGTTAACACCTACCAGTATATGCTCTGGATTTATCTACATAGCTGTCTTGACTGAGGCCAAAATCATCCAGCTATATTCCTATAAAGTAAACACTGTATGATTTTGTATCATCTCTCAATACCGCAGGCTAAAAAAAAATCAGCTGTCAAGGACGTTGTTTGAGCTCATGCAGCAAGTGGAGACTTTAATTGTACAGATACGAATCACACACCTTGCTCTGGGCTTAATAGAGCATCGTGCCGTCTGTCCTGCTGATGGTTCTCTCTCTACGCTGCATCATTAAATTTTGACTAACCAGATCAGGCCGAGCTCTGTGAGTTCCCTGCTCCATTATCAGTTTCACTCATATGAGCCGTGGGAGTCAAGTTTGTCTCTGCACAGTGGCGAGAGAGGTAATGACAGGGAGTGACTGCAGATATCATAAGCAATAATTACACGGTGAATCGGCTAATTACAGTCACCTTTAGCCATTAAAACTGTCACACGGAGACGAGCCAGCCTTAATGTTTATGTTACTTTAAATGCAGCCGAACACAACAATAAATCCTGCTGTCATTTTGATTCAGGGAATTCAGCTGTGTAATCTATTAATCCAAAGAAAATAAACATGTGCTGTTCTTTGTGATTAAAGAAGTCATACAACTTCCGATCTGACATCTCAATATATAATCATCGCTTCCGCCGTCCCGGCTCATCCCGTGTCGCCGCTCCGCCTCTCGATTATAACCATTAACTGCAATAAAAGATATGTTTTTTTGTGAGATAAATCTGTGACAGTGAAATAACCATTTATATTGTTTGCTTGTATCGACTGTCAGCCCACCTCAGCTGTCAAATCAGAGCTGGATTAGACGAAACTGTTCATGTCAACTAATTCATCAGCCTAATTAACAATGGAGGGGACTGACATGAAGAAGAATGCCCCATTAACACGACTAAAGACCCTCTAGATCAAACATAGCAAATAAAAATTGCCGCCTCACAGATGTTAGTTACATATTTTGCTTCCTGTCCACGTTCCTGTACAAATATTTGGCTTTGAGCCACATGTCTGTGATTTCTAGCGAGGCATGTTTGCACATCCTGACTAATTTCCCTCTAAATGGAACCTCATCTGTGTGCCTTATAAGGTTGTAGCCAACAATCTGGGCATATTTCTCCATGTCTGCATATGTTCCCTCCGTCTGTAAATTGCTCATACTGCCACTTAGGACATCTGGGAATGTTTCGTTTTTCTCTTCCATCTGTACGCCGATCCGCACAGCTAGTGATGCACGCTCGTGGAGCCACCCTCTTCAACCTGTGAATGTGACAGTGATGCTTGTTGAAATTATATGCTGCATTATCTTCAGACGATTGTTCCCATCGTTTCCATGCTTTCTCTCTGCAGGGCCCGTTTCCTCAAACAGATAATTAAAGCTTGATAACTATATTTATCTTCAAATGAGTGGAAACTTTTCACTAATCAGCTATGCAGAAATGCATCTGTGCGTCTGGTTATTTTTTTCGTCTCGCCACACCTGACCAGTAACGGTGCATATTTAGTTACAGGCAGCAAATGCAAAACAGCAGCGTGTCACTGTCAAATGAATTGTGAAATCTGTATAATTACAACAGAAACATAATGAGACCATTGTTAAGATGACAAGCAGGCTCCATCTACTGCCTTTGTTTGTTTGTTTCTGGAAAACTTTTTGGAACTTTTTCCTCCTGATTTTCTGTTAGCATGTCACTGAGGCTGGGTCAGAAATTCTGGCACTGTGACTTTAGACTTATAGCCATGATGGCAAACAAGTTATATGAACTCGCAGGTGTCTTATTTACAGCGTGCGACCTGTCATGATGAATTATTAATCAGTTTTATGGCACAAGTAAATCAAAATCCAATTTATTGACCACTGGTATGAATAAGTCAGACAAGTGCTTTCAGTCTATTTCTTGTCTAACAGATGGAGCCGCAAAGAGATTAAAAATGTCACACGACTGTGAGTGGACTTAACTACCAGATTAAATATGTAATGCATGTGCCAAGTTTTAGATGAACCCAAGGGCTCCCCTTAGGCCACATTCAGACAGGTTTAGTTCATGAACTCGAGCAGGACAGCGCTCAGTCTTAGAGCCATTTCAGGCTGATGACCCATCTGATCAGCGGACGCAGCGTGGCATTGGGCTACGGTTTTCCAAGAGCTGGATCCGGCTCGACATCTCCGCCACTGCGAGCCGCACATTTAAAAAAGCACTTTCTACTGCCGAACATTTTCATGGGGATTATAGGGACTATTAGCAACCTCGGTGTTCTCTGTGGATTATCCAGAGTCATGATGATCCTGTAGCATTCCCAAAACAAAATTACATGACTGTATTGAG